>CALNHX010002878.1:0-164992 GCA_940337035.1 Agriotes lineatus
CATGCTAGAGCCCGTAAACGTTCTGGCGAAAGACCTGAGACGTTTTGAATATAATTTTGATAGTAGAAATGCTCTTAGATATTTTTTATCTTAGTGGCGCTCTTTCGGTGGTTCAGCGCGACCGCCTAATGGTTTTAGAATGCTACTAGCAGTGCGTAACATATTATAATTAATTGATATTTATTGCAGAATGTTAAAGCTTGTACAGAAACAACTGTAAAATAATTTTAAATGCATTTGAATGGCACCTACTCTTTTAGAAGTAGACAAAATTGCATGCTACAGCCTGTAAACGCTCTGGCGGAAAACCTGAGACGTTTTGCATATTATTTTGATAAGAAAAACGCTCTTAGATATTGTTTATCTTAGTAGCGTTTTTTCGTTGGTTCAGCGCGACCGCCTAATGGTTTTGAATGCTACTAGTAGTGCGTAACATATTATAGTTAATAGAGATTTACTGCTGGATGCTAAAGGTTTACAGAAACAACTGTAAAATAATTTTAAATGCATTTGAATGGCACTTACTGTTTTAGAAGTAGACAAAATGGCATACTACAGCCTGTAAACGTTCTGGCGGAAGATCTGAGACGTTTTGCATATTACTTTGATAGTAGAAACGCTCTTAGATATTGCTTATCTTAGTAGCGTTCTTGCGATGGTTCCGCGCGACCGCTTAATGGTCTCAGAATGCTACTAGCAGTGCGTAACATAATATAATTAATAGAGATTTACTGCTGGATGCTAAAGGTTTACAGAAACAACTGTAAAATAATTTTATATGCATTTGAATAGCACCTACTGTTTTAGAAATAGACAAAATGGCATGCTAAAGCCTGTAAACGTTCTGGCGGACGACCTGAGACGTTGTGCATATTATTTTAATAGTAAAAACGTTCTTAGATATTGTTTATCTTAGTAGCGCTCTTTCGTTGGTTCAGCGCGACCGCTTAATGGTCTCAGAATGCTACTAGCAGTGCGTAACATACTATAATTAATAGAGATTTACTGCTGGATGCTAAAGGTTTACAGACACAACTGTAAAATAATTTTATATGCATTTGAATAGCTCCTACTGTTTTACAAATAGACAAGATGGCATGCTAGAGCCTGTAAACGCTCTGGCGAACGACCTGAGACGTTTTGCATATTATTTTAGTAGTTGAAGAGTTCCTAGATATTGTTTATGTTAGTAGCGTCCTTTCGGTGGATTAACGCTATTAATGCTACTTGCAGTGCGTAACATATTATAATTAATAGAGATTTACTGCAGGATGCTAAAGGTTTACAGAAACAACTGTAAAATAATTTTATATGCATTTGAATAGCACCTACTGTTTTAGAAAAAGACAAAATGGCATGCTAGAGCCTGTAAACGCTCTGGCGGACGACTTGAGACGTTTTGCATATTATTTTAATAGTAGAAACGTTCTTAGATAATGTTTATTTTAGTAGCGCTCTTTCGTTGGTTCAGCGTGACCGCTTAATGGCCTCAGAATGCTACTAGCAGTGCGTAACATATTATAATTAATAGAGATTTACTGCAGGATGCTAAAGGTTTACAGAAACAACTGTAAAATAATTTTAAATGCATTTGAATGGCACCTACTGTTTTAGAAGTAGCCAAATGGCATGCTACAGCCTGGAAACGTTCTGGCGGAAGACCTGAGACGTTTTGCATATTATTTTGATAGTAGAAACGCTCTTAGATATTGTTTATATTAGTAACGCTTTATCGGTAGTTCAGCGCGACCGCTTAATGATTGCAGAATGCTACTAGCAGTGCGTAACATATTATAATTAATAGACATTTTTTGCAAAATGTTAAAGCAAGTACAGAAACAACTGTAAAATAATTTTAAATGCATTTGAATGGCACCTACTGTTTTAGAAGTAGACAAAATGGCATGCTACAGCCTGTAAACGTTCTGGCGGAAGACCTTAGACGTTTTGCATATTATTTTGATAGAAGAAACGCTTTTAGATATTGTTAACTTAGTAACGCTCTATCGGTAGTTTAGCGCGACCGCTTAATGGTTGCAGAATACTACTAGCAGTGCGTAACATATAATACTTAATAGATATTTACTGCAGGATGCTAAAGGTTTACAGAAACAACTGTAAAATAATTTTAAATGCATTCGAATGGCACCTACTGTTTTAGAAATAGACAACATGGCATGCTAGAGCCTGTAAATGTTCTGGCGGACGACCTAAGACGTTTTGCATATTATTTTGATAGTAGAAACGTTCTTAGATATTGTTTATCTTACTAGCGCTTTTTCGGTGGTTCAGCGCGACCACTTAATGGTTGCAGAATGCTACTAACAGTGTGTAACATATTATAATTAATAGACATTTATTGCAGAATGTTAAAGCTTGTACAAAAACACATATAAAATAATTTTAAATGCATTTGAATGGCACCTACTGTTTTAGAAGTAGACAAAATATCATGCTACAGCCTGTAAACGCTCTGGCGGACGACCTGAGACGTTTTGCATATTATTTTGATAGTAGAAACGCTCTTAGATATTGTTTATCTTAGTAGCGTTCTTTCGGTAGTTCAGCGCGACCGCTTAATGGTCTCGGAATGCTACTAGCAATGCGTAACGTATCATAATTAATAGACATTTATTGCAGAGTGCTAAAGGTTATATAGAATCAACTGTAAATTAATTTTAAATGCATTAGAATGCACCTATTGTTTTACAAATTGACAAAATGGCATGCTAGAGCTTGTAAACGCTCTGGCGGACGACCTGAGACGTTTTGCATATTATTTCGATAGTAGAAACGCTCTTTGATATTGTTTATCATGGTAACGCTATTTCGGTGGTTGAGCGCGACCGCTTAATGGTCTCAGAATGCTACTAGCAGTGCGTAACATATTATAATTAATAGAGATTTACTGCTGGATGCTAAAGGTTTACAGAAACAACGGTAAAATAATTTTATATGCATTTGAATGGCACCTACTGTTTTAGAAATAGACAAGAAAGGCATGCTAGAGCCTGTAAACACTCTGGCGGACGACTTGAGACGTTTTGCATATTATTTTAATAGTAGAAACGTTCTTAGATATTGTTTATCTTAGTAGCGTTCTTTCGGTGGGTTAGCGCGACCGCTTAATGGTCTCAGAATGCTACTAGCAGTGCGTAACATATTATAATTAATAGAGATTTACTGCAGGATGCTAAAGGTTTACAGAAACAACTGTAAAATAATTTTAAATGCATTTGAATGGCACCTACTGTTTTAGAAGTAGCCAAATGGCATGCTACAGCCTGGAAACGTTCTGGCGGAAGACCTGAGACGTTTTGCATATTATTTTGATAGTAGAAACGCTCTTAGATACTGTTTATCTTAGTAACGCTCTATCGGTAGTTCAGCGCGACCGCTTAATGGTTGCAGAATGCTACTAGCAGTGCGTAACATATTATAATTAATAGACATTTTTTGCAAAATGTTAAAGCTAGTACAGAAACAACTGTAAAATAATTATAAATGCATTTGAATGGCACCTACTGTTTTAGAAGTAGACAAAATGGCATGCTAAAGCCTGTAAACGTTCTGGCGGAAGACCTTAGACGTTTTGCATATTATTTTGATAGAAGAAACGCTCTTAGATATTGTTTATCTTAGTAACGCTCTATCGGTAGTTTAGCGCGACCGCTTAATGGTTGCAGAATGCTACTAGCAGTGCGTAACATATAATACTTAATAGAGATTTACTGCAGGATGCTAAAGGATTGCAGAAACAACTGTAAAATAATTTTAAATGCAATCGAATGGCACCTACTGTTTTAGAAATAGACAAAATGGCATGCTATAGCCTGTAAATGTTCTGGTGGACGACCTGAGACGTTTTGCATATTATTTTGATAGTAGAAACGTTCTTAGATATTGTTTATCTTACTAGCGCTTTTTCGGTGGTGCAGCGCGACCACTTAATGGTTGCAGAATGCTACTAACAGTGTGTAACATATTATAATTAATAGACATTTATTGCAGAATGTTAAAGCTTGTACAAAAACACATATAAAATAATTTTAAATGCATTTGAATGGCACCTACTGTTTTAGAAGCAGACAAAATATTATGCTACAGCCTGTAAACGCTCTGGCGGACGACCTGAGACGTTTTGCATATTATTTTGATAGTAGAAACGCTCTTAGATATTGTTTATCTTAGTAGCGTTCTTTCGGTAGTTCAGCGCGACCGCTTAATGGTCTCAGAATGCTACTAGCAGTTCGTAACATATTATAATTATTAGGTAGTTATTGCAGAATGATAAAGGTTGTACAAAAACAACTGCAAACTAAGTTTAAATGCATTAGAATGGCACCTACCTCTTTAGAAATAGAAAAAATGGCATACTAGGGCCTGTAAACGCTCTGGCGGGCGACATAAGAATTTTGCATATTATTTCGATAGTAAAAACGTTCTTAGATATTGTTTATCTTAGTAGCGCTCTTTCGTTGGTTCAGCGCGACCTTTTAATGGTCTCAGAATGCTACTAGCAGTGCGTAACGTATTATAATTAATAGAGATTTATTGCAGGATGCTAAAGGTTTACAGAAACAACTGTAAAATAATTTGAAATGCATTTGAATGACACCTACTGTTTTAGAAGGAGACAAAATGGCATGCTACAACCTGTAATCGTTCTGGCGGAAGACCTGAGACGTTTTGCATATTATTTTGATAGTAGAAATGCTCTTAGATACTGTTTATCTTAGTAGCGCTCTTGCGGTGGTTCAGCGCAACCGCTTAATGTTTGCAGAATGCTACTAGCAGTGCGTAACAAATTATAATTAATAGACATTTATTGCAGAATGTTAAAGCTTTTACAGAAACCACCAAAAATAATTTTAAATGCTTTAGAATGTCGCCTACTATTTTAGAAATGGGCAATATGGCATGCTAGAGCCTGTAAACGCTCCGGTGGACAACCTGAGACGTTTTGCATATTATTTTGATAGTAGAAACGTTCTTATATATTGTTTATCTTAGTAGCGCCTATTCGTTGGTTCAGCGCGACCGCTTATTGGTCACAGAATGCTACTAGCAGTGCGTAACATATTATAATTAATAGCGATTTATTGCAGGATGCTAAAGGTTTACAGAATAAACTGTAAAATAATTTGAAATTCATTTGAATGGCATCTACCGTTTTAGAAGTAGACAAAATGGCAAGCTAGAGCCTGTAAACGCTCTGGCGGACGACCTGAGACGTTTTGCATATTATTTTGATAGTAGAAATGCTCTTAGATATTGTTTATCTTAGTAGCGTTCTTTCGGTAGTTCAGCGCGACCGCTTAATGGTCTCGGAATGCTACTAGCAATGCGTAACGTATCATAATTAATAGACATTTATTGCAGAGTGCTAAAGGTTATATAGAATCAACTGTAAATTAATTTTAAATGCATTAGAATGCACCTATTGTTTTACAAATTGACAAAATGGCATGCTAGAGCTTGTAAACGCTCTGGCGGACGACCTGAGACGTTTTGCATATTATTTAGATAGTAGAAACGCTCTTTGATATTGTTTACCATGGTAAAGCTGTTTCGGTGGTTGAGCGCGACCGCTTAATGGTCTCAGAATGCTACTAGCAGTGCGTAACATATTATAATTAATAGACATTTATTGCAGAATGTTAAAGCTTGTACAGAAACCACTGTAAAATAATTTTAAATGTATTAGAATGGCGCCTACTGTTTTAGAAATAGACAAAATGGCATGCTATAGCCTGTAAACGCTCTAGCGAAAGACCTGAGACGTTTTGCATATTGTTTTGATAGTAGAAACGCTCTTAGATATTGTTTATTTTAGTAGCGCTATTTCGGTGTTTGAGCGCGACCGCCTAATGGTCTCAGAATGCTACTAGCAGTTCGTAACATATTATAACTATTAGGCAGTTATTGCAGAATGCTAAAGGTTGTACAAAAACAACTGTAAACTAAGTTTAAATGCATTAGAATGGCACCTACCGCTTTAGAAATAGAAAAAATGGCATACTAGGGCCTGTAAACGCTCTGGCGGGCGACCTAAGACTTTTGCATATTATTTCGATAGTAGGAACGTTCTTAGATATTGTTTATCTTGGTAGCGCTCTTTCGTTGGTTCAGCGCGACCGCTTAATGGTCTCAGAATACTACTAGCAGTGCGTAACATATTATAATTAATAGAGATTTATTGCAGGATGGTAAAGGTTTACAGAAACAACTGCAAAATAATTTTAAATGCATTTGAATGACACCTACTGTTTTAGAAGGAGACAAAATGGCATGATACAGCCTGTAAACGTTCTGGCGGAAGACCTGAGACGTTTTGCATATTATTTTGTTAGTAGAAATGCTCTTAGATACTGTTTATCTTAGTAGCGCTCTTGCGGTGGTTCAGTGCAACCGCTTAATGGTTTCAGAATGCTACTAGCAGTGCGTAACATATTATAATTAATAGACATTTATTGCAGAATGTTAAAGCTTGTACAGAAACCACCGAAAAATAATTTTAAATGCTTTAGAATGTCGCCTACTATTTTAGAAATAGGCAATATGGCATGCTAGAGCCTGTAAACGCTCTGATGGACAACCTGAGACGTTTTGCATATTATTTTGATAGTAGAAACCTTCTTAGATATTGTTTATCTTAGTAGCGCTCTTTCGGTGGTTCAGCGCGACCGCTTAATGGTTGCAGAATGCTACTAGCAGTGCGTAACATATTATAATTAATAGACATTTTTTGCAGAATGTTAAAGCTAGTACAGAAACAACTGTAAAATTATTTTAAATGCATTTGAATGGCACCTACTGTTTTAGAAGTAGACAAAATGGCATGCTACAGCCTGTAAACGTTCTGGCGGAAGACCTTAGACGTTTTGCATATTATTTTGATAGAAGAAACGCTCTTAGATATTGTTTATCTTAGTAGCGCTCTTTCGGTAGTTTAGCGCGACCGCTTAATGGTTGCAGAATGCTACTAGCAGTGCGTAACATATAATACTTAATAGAGATTTATTGCAGGATGCAAAAGGTTTACAGAATAAACTGTAAAATAATTTGAAATTCATTTGAATGGCATCTACCGTTTTAGAAGTAGACAAAATGGCATGCTAGAGCCTGTAAACGCTCTGGCGGACGACCTGAGACGTTTTGCATATTATTTTGATAGTAGAAACGCTCTTAGATATTGTTTATCTTAGTAGCGTTCTTTCGGTAGTTCAGCGCGACCGCTTAATGGTCTCGGAATGCTACTAGCAATGCGTAACGTATCATAATTAATAGACATTTATTGCAGAATGCTAAAGGTTATATAGAATCAACTGTAAATTTAGTTCGGCGCGAGTGTTTTAGCTGAGCGGACGCGTGTGTTCGTGACCGCAGTGATATCCCGACCCCGAGCATTTTATCAGCCAGCAGCTGTTTAAATTTACCACAGTGCATTCGTTTATCATAAACGCCTAAGAATAAATCTCGATCGACTGTTTTATTCCCTCCCCCCTCGTGGGGGTGGTGTTACTTAGAGAAATGGCAACACAGAAAAGAAATTCAGATCATTTATCACCGCCAATCACAGATTTGCAGAAGAAATACTCATGGCATCCAACATCCCTATTGCAACAAAATAAATATTATCTACCAGAACATCTTGAACCTTCCGGCACCAATAATCAATCAGGCGAAACAACCCAAGAATTGTCCAATAACTCGACCAAAGAACCGACTAAAATAAAAATCCCACCAATATTTTTACATGGGCCAGTTAACCATAAAGAAGTAATCGGTGACATAAAAAACATTGTTAAGGAAAAATTCTCTACCAGTCTCAGCGGAACATCACTAAAAATCATCCTGGCATGCGAGAACGACTACAGGGCTCTATCAAAATACTACTCGACAAATAAAGTAGCTTTCCATACTTTCCAAAATCCAAACGAAAGACCGCTCTCAGTGGTTATTAAAAATGTCCCCCTTTCGTTAACGGAAAAGGACTTGACGGAAGAGCTTTCCTCATATAACCTTCCTATACTCAGCATTACCAGACTCCTCAATAAAGATAAAGGACCCATGCCCGTATGCGCAATACGACTTACAGCTAATGAGAAAGCAAATGAAATTTTCAGTATCACGAACATTTATCACTCATCAGTAAAAGTAGAACCACGCAGAATATCTAGAGATACGCCTCAGTGCCATAGATGTCAGCGCTATGGCCACACTAAGAATTACTGCTCATTGGAACCGAGATGTGTCAAGTGCCTGGGTAACCATTTATATACCAACTGTAACAAAGATAAGAATGCTCCTCCAGTATGCATCAATTGTCGAGGAAACCACCCAGCGAATTTTAGAGGTTGCCAATATTTCCAAGAATCAAAGTTCTTCAAAAACAAATCCCATATTAATACTAGAAACAATTCGTCGAGTGCTCAAACCCAACCAATCCCAGAAAACAACCTAAAAAACTTTCCTTTTCTTACAAAAGCCACTAGTCCAATTAATTACACGCAATCTTGGAACACGAGAACAAACAATTCATCCTCTGAAACCCCATCGGTAGTCAACAATATTCTCACCTCAATCCTCAACTTAATCCAGCCCTATTTAGGACAAATAAAACAATTCCTATTAACCAATCTGTTACCTCTCCTCCTTAATGGATCCTAACTTTAGTAAACCACTCATTCACTTAAAACTTTTGAACTGGAATGCAAACGGCATTAAGGCCCAACAAACGATATTTAAAACCTTTCTTGCAAGACACAACATCGATGTAGCTTGCATCACCGAAACGCACTTAACCACAAACGATCCCTTCAAAGTATCAGGTTATCACTGCTATCGTGCAGATAGAGAAGCAAGATTCGCCTCAGGTGGGGTAGCTATTTTGGTTAAACAAAAAATTATTCATCACGAACTTTCGAAATATAACACCACCAATCTCGAAACAGTTGCAATCAAAGTGAAAACGTGTGAAGGTAATTACGTCAACATAATAAGTGTTTATCGACAACCCAACAAACAACTTCTTGAAACCGACATATACAAAATATTTAATACCAGGGAATCCACTTTACTGATTGGCGACTTAAATTCAAAACACACGATATGGGGATGCAGGACCAACAACCCAGCTGGAACAAAACTCAATACTTTCGCAAATACACATGCTCTTCAAATATTAGCCCCGGACGAACCAACATACTTTCCGTACCGGTTGGACCACAATCCAGATATATTGGACATAGTCATCCAGAAAAATGTCAATATGCATACTTTTCAAAAAGTATATGCCGAACTCGATTCCGACCATTTGCCAGTGGTAATTTCGTTTATGACAACTCCTGCTCAAAGGCAAACTGAACTTAGACTGATAAATGGATTTGTAGACTGGGATTACTTCCAGGAAACAATGGACAAGAACCTCAAATATCCAAATAATCTAAAGACTTTAGAAGATATTGATGAAACAGTAACACATATGACAACCTGTATAACAGAAAGCATCCACACAGCTACAACAGTAAAGAAGAATAAACGAGCTGTCAATTATAACATACCACCAATACACATAATTAACTTAATCAAACAAAAAAGTCAATTGCGAAGAGAATGGCAGCGGACCAGGAATCCTGCGACGAAACGCTTAGTCAACAACTTATCGCATCGAATCAAAAGGGAACTTGACGGCTACAGAATCCAGTCGTATCAAAAATATATTAACGCCTACGAGCCGGGTGACCCTGGACTGTGGAAAACCACAAGAAAATTACTACGCCAGCCACAAGAAATTCCTTCTATAACAACTGAGAATTCAACATACAATACTGACGAAGAAAAATGCGAAGTTTTCGCTGATCATTTAGAAGAAACTTTTACTTCGCATGGATATCAGACTCCGGGGTTTGCAAATATAATTCTCAGGCATATAGAAACTCACCAACCAACTCCTGGAGATAATATGAAACCAACTTCCCCTAGCGAATTATCTTCTATAATAAAAACGCTTCCAGTAAACAAATCTCCTGGACATGATAAAATATCCAACATTATACTCAAGAATTTATCAAGAAAAGCTCTAGCATATCTTACTACCACATATAATGCATGTTTAGGAACCGGCTACTTTCCTAAAACATGGAAGCACGCGCTCATTCTTCTATTTCCTAAACCAGGAAAAAATAAGAGAACCCTTTCTGGCTACAGACCTATTAGTCTTTTAACGACGATTTCAAAACTTTTCGAGAAAATCATCTATTCTCGACTCATTGAAGAAGTCACCAGATTAGAACTACTTCCAACCTTTCAATTTGGGTTTCGAAAGGGCCACTCTACTTGTCATCAGCTGCAGAGGATTGTTGAGGCAATAGAAACAGGGTACGAAAATAAGCAATATACAGCAGCGCTATTCTTGGACTTAGCTCAGGCCTTCGACCGAGTGTGGATTGAAGGTCTTAAATACAAAATCTCCCAACTCGAAATTCCAGATTACATTAAAGCTATCTTATTTTCATATCTCGAAAATCGCACATTTGCAATTAAGATACACACAGCTATCTCCTCAACGAGACCTATTCGAGCAGGAGTTCCCCAGGGAAGTATTTTAGGGCCTATTCTATTTAATATCTTCACGCATGATATTCCCGACATCGACATAGATCTTGCACTATATGCCGACGATACGGTCCTACTGGCTAAGAATGAAAGCCTAATAGAAGCAATCGCAGAACTTCAAATTTCAACCAACGTAATAACCAGATGGTTCGAGCAATGGAATCTAGTAGTAAATCATACCAAGTGCGATGCGAAGATTTTCACCCTTCGACGAATAACTCAACTACCATCAATAATAATTAATAATCATGCCATTCCATGGAACACCTCCACAGAAGCTGTTAAATACTTGGGTATATATCTGGATACGCGTCTCACTTGGAGATTTCATGTCTTGAAGAAACTAAATGAGGGTCACACAAGATTGGTACAGCTGTATCCACTCATCAACAAAAAATCTTCTTTAAAAGCAGAATGCACTACTCTACTTTATAAATCTCTGATACGTCCGTTAATTCTGTACGGCTGTGTAATTTGGGGAAACACGTCAAAAGCAAACCTAAATCGAATCCAAGCTTTACAAAACAAAATCCTTAGAATTGCAGTTAATGCCCCTTGGTATGTCACCAATAAACAACTTCATTTTGAACTTGGTATGTCAACCGTCCCAGAGCATATCAAGAAGTTAACTACAACATTCCATCTGAACATCAACAATTGCCCAGGTGCAGCATTCTATCGGCTAGGACGAAGACAAATTCATACCCGATTGAAACGTAATCTACCGCAAGATATCTACTTAACTGATAGTGATAGTGATTAGCAGTGTCATAAAAATAATTATTTGGTAATACCTAACTAACAAAGTGAGTGTTTATGCAGGTGATACTTGCCTTTATGTTATTGTAATTATTTCGTTGTTTTCATTTAACACTACCATGAATAACAATTGTTTTGTTGAACTGGTACAAAGCCTAATAAAAAAAAAAAAAAAAAACTGTAAATTAATTTCAAATGCATTAGAATGCACGTATTGTTTTACAAATTGACAAAATGGCATGCTAGAGCTTGTAAACGCTCTGGCGGACGACCTGAGACGTTTTGCATATTATTTCGATAGTAGAAACGCTCTTTGATATTGTTTATCATGGTAACGCTATTTCGGTGGTTGAGCGCGACCGCTTAATGGTCTCAGAATGCTACTAGCAGTGCGTAACATATTATAATTAATAGACATTTATTGCAGAATGTTAAAGCTTGTAGAGAAAACACTGTAAAATAATTTTAAATGTATTAGAATGGCGCCTGCTGTTTTACAAATAGACAAAGTGGCATGTTAGAGCCGGTAAACGCTCTGGCGGAAGATCTGAGACGTTTTGCATATTATTTTGATAGTATAAACGTTCTTTGATATTGTTTATCTTAGTAGCGTTCTTTCGGTGGTTCAGCGCGACCGCTTAATGGTCTCAGAATGCTACTAGCAGTGCGTAACATATTATAATTAATAGACATTTATTGCAGAATGTTAAAGCTTGTACAGAAACCACTGTAAAATAATTTTAAATGTATTAGAATGGCGCCTACAGTTTTAGAAATAGACAAAATGGCATGCTATAGCCTGTAAACGCTCTAGCGGAAGACCTGAGACGTTTTGCATATTGTTTTGATAGTAGAAACGCTCTTAGATATTGTTTATGTTAGTAGCGTTCCTTCTTAATTTTAAATGCATTAGAATGGCACCTACTGTTTTAGAAGTAGACAAACTGGCATGCTACAGCCTGTAAACGTTCTGACGGAAGACCTGAGACGTTTTGCATAATATTTTGATAGTAGAAACGCACTTAGATATTTTTTATCATGGTAACGCTATTTCGGTGGTTGAGCGCGACCGCTTAATGGTCTCAGAATGCTACTAGCAGTGCGTAACATATTATAATTAATAGACATTTAATGCAGAATGTTAAAGCTTGTACTGAAACCACTGTAAAATAATTTTAAATGTATTAGAATGGCGCCTATTGTTTTAGAAATAGACAAAATGGCATGCTAGAGCCTGTAAACGTTCTGACGGAAGACCTGAGACGTTTTGCATCATATTTTGATAGTAGAAAAGGTCTTAGATATTGTTTACCTTAGTAGCGCTCTTTCGGTTGTTCAGCGCGACCGCTTAATGATCTCGGAATGCTACTAGCAGTGCGTAACGTATTATAATTAATAGACATTTATTGCAGAATGTTAAAGCTTGTACAGAGCCCACTGCAAAATAATTTTAAATGCATTAGAATGTCGCCTACTGTTTTAGAAATTGACAAAATGGCATGCTAGAGCTTGTAAACGCTCTGGCGGACGACCTGAGACGTTTTGCATATTATTTCGATAGTAGAAACGCACTTAGATATTTCTTATCATTGTAACGCTATTTCGGTGGTTGAGCGCGACCGCTTAATGGTCTCAGAATGCTACTAGCAGTGCGTAACATATTATAATTAATAGACATTTATTGCAGAATGTTAAAGCTTGTACAGAAACCCCTGTAAAATAATTTTAAATGCATTAGAATGTCGCCTACTGTTTTAGAAACGGACAAAATGGCATGCTAGAGCCTGTAAAAGCTCTGGCGGGCGACCTGAGGCTTTTGCATATTTTATCGATAGTAGAAACGTTCTTAGATATTGTTTATCCTTGTAGCTCTCTTTCTTTGGTTCAGCGCGACCGCTTAATGGTTTCAGAATGCTACTAGCGGTGTGTAACATATTATAATTAATAGACATTTATTGCAGACTGTTAAATCTTGTACAGCAACAACTGTAAAATTATTTTACAGTAGTTTCTGTACAACCCTTAGCATCCTGCGATAACTGTCTATTAATTATAATATGTTATGCTAGTAGCATTCTTAGACCATTAAGCGGTCGCGCTCAAACGCCGTAATAGCGCTACTAAAATAAACAATATCTAAGAGCTTTTCTACTATCGAAATAGTATGAAAAATATCAGAGGTCGTCCGTCAGACGTTTACATGCTCTAGAATGCCATTTTTCTATTTGTAATGCAGTAGATGCCATTCTAATGCATTTAAAATTTGTTTACAGTAGTTTTTGTATAATCTTTACATTCTGCAATAAATGTCTATTAATGATAACATGTTACGCACTGCTAGTAACATTCTGAGGCCATTAAGCGGTCGCGCTCAAACACCGAAATAGCGCTACTAAGATTACAAATATCTAAGAGCGTTTCTACTATCGAAATTATATGCAAAAGCATCAGGTCGTCCGCCAAAGCGTTTATAGGCTCTAGCATGCAATTTTTACTATTTCTAAGACAGTAGGTGCTATTCTAATTCATTTAAAATTAGTTTACAGTGATTTCTGTATAACGTTTAGCATTCTGCTATAAATGTCTATTAATTATAATATGTTACGCACTGCTTGAAGCATTCTGAGACCATTAAGCGGTCGCGCCCAAACACCGAAATATCGCTACTAAGATTACAAATATCTAAGAGCGTTTCTACTATCGAAATAATATGCAAAAATCTCATGTCGTCCGCCAGAGCGTTTACAGGCTCTAGCATGCAATTTTTACTATTTCTAAAACAGTAGGAGCCATTCTAATTCGTTTAAAATTAGTTTACAGTGATTTCTGTATAACGTTTAGAATTCTGCAATACATGTCTATTAATTATAATATGTTACGCACCTCTAGTAGCATTCTGAGAAAATTAAGCGGTCGCGCTCAAACACCGAAAAACCGCTACTAAGATAAACAATATCTAAAAACGTTTCTACGATCGAAATAATATGCAAAAGCCTCAGGTCGTCCGCCAAAGCGTTTACAGGCTCTGGCATGCAATTTTTACTATTTCTAATACAGTAGGAGCCATTCTAATTCATTTAAAATTAGTTTACAGTGATTTCTGTATAACGTTTTGCATTCTGCAATAAATGTCTATTAATTATAATATGTTACGCACTGCTAGTAGCATTCCTCAAACACCGAAATAGCGCTACTAAGATGACAAATATCTAAGAGCGTTTCTACTATCGAAATATTATGCAAAAGTTGTAGGTCGTCCGCCAGAGCGTTTACAGGCTCTAGCATACCATCTTGTCTATTTCTATAACAGTAGGTACCATTCTAATAAAGTTTAACATTAGTTTTCAGTTTTTCTGTACAATCTTTAGCATTCTTCAATAAATGTCTATTAATTATAATATGTTACGCACTGCTAGTACCATTCTGAGGCCACTACGCGGTCGCTCTCAAACACCGAAATAGTGCTATTAAAATAAACAATATCCAAGAGCGTTTCTACAAACGAAATGATATGAAAAATATCTGAGGTCTTCCGTCAGGGCGTTTACAGGCTTTAGTATGCCATTTTGTCTATGTTTAAACAGTAGGGGCCATTCTAATGCATTTAAAATTAGTTTACAGTATTTTCTGTTTAACCTTTAGCATTCTGCAATGAATGTCTATTAGTTATAATATGTTACGCAATGCTAGTAGCATTCTGAGACCATTAAGCGGTCGCGCTCAAAACCGAAATAGCGCTACTAAAATGACAAATATCTAAGAGCGCGTCTACAATCGAAATAATATGCAAAAGTCTCAGGTCGTCCGCCAAAGAGTTTACAGGCTCTAGCATGCCATCTTGTCTATTTCTATAACAGTAGGTACCATTCTAATAAAGTTTAAAATTAGTTCTCAGTTTTTCTGTACAACCTTTAGCATTCTTCAATAAATGTCTATTAATTATAATATGTTACGCACTGCTAGTAGCATTCTGAGGCCACTAAGCGGTCGCTCTCAAACACCGAAATAGTGCTATTAAAATAAACAATATCCAAGAGCGTTTCTACAAACGAAATGATATGAAAAATATCTGAGGTCTTCCGTCAGGGCGTTTACAGGCTTTATTATGCCATTTTCTCTATGTTTAAACAGTAGGGGCCATTCTAATGCATTTAAAATTAGTTTACAGTATTTTCTGTTTAACCTTTATCACTCTGCAATGAATGTCTATTAGTTATAATATGTTACGCACTGCTAGTAGCATTCTGAGACCATTAAGCGGTCGCGCTCAAAACCGAAATAGCGCTACTAAAATGACAAATATCTAAGAGCGCGTCTACAATCGAAATAATATACAAAAGTCTCAGGTCGTCCGCCAAAGAGTTTACAGGCTCTAGCATGCCATCTTGTATATTTCTATAACATTAGGTACCATTCTAATAAAGTTTAAAATTAGTATTCAGTTTTTCTGTACTACCTTTAGCATTCTTCAATAAATGTCTATTAATTATAATATGTTACGCACTGCTAGTAGCATTCTGAGGCCACTAAACGGTCGCTCTCAAACACCGAAATAGTGCTATTAAAATAAACAATATCCAAGAGCGTTTCTACAAACGAAATGATATAAAAAATATCTGAGGTCTTCCGTCAGGGCGTTTACAGGCTTTATTATGCCATTTTCTCTATGTTTAAACAGTAGGGGCCATTCTAATGCATTTAAAATTAGTTTACAGTATTTTCTGTTTAACCTTTATCACTCTGCAATGAATGTCTATTAGTTATAATATGTTACGCACTGCTAGTAGCATTCTGAGACCATTAAGCGGTCGCGCTCAAAACCGAAATAGCGCTACTAAAATGAAAAATATCTAAGAGCGCGTCTACAATCGAAATAATATGCAAAAGTCTCAGGTCGTCCGCCAAAGAGTTTACAGGCTCTAGCATGCCATCTTGTCTATTTCTATAACAGTAGGTGCCATTCTAATAAATTTAAAATTAGTTTATAGTAGTTTCTGTACTACCTTTAGCATTCTGCAATAAATGTCTATTAGTTATAATATGTTACGCACTGCTAATAGCATTCTGAGGCCATTAAGCAGTCGCGCTCAAAAACCGAAAAAACGCTACTAGGATAAACAATATCTAAGAACGTTTCTATGATCGACATAATATGCAAAACCCTCAGGTCGTCCGCCGAAGCGTTTACAGGCTCTAGCATGCAATTTTTACTAATTCTAAGACAGTAGGTGCCATTCTAATTCATTTAAAATTAGTTTACAGTGATTTCTGTATAACGTTTAGCATTCTGCAATAAATGTCTATTAATTATAATACGTTACGTACTGCTAGTAGCATTCTGAGGCCATTAAGCGGTCGCGCTCAAACACCGAAAAAACGCTACTAAGATAAACAAAAACTAAGAACGTTTCTACTATCGACATAATATGCAAAAGTCTCAGGTCGTCCGCCGAAGCGTTTACAGGCTCTAGCATGCAATTTTTACTATTTCTAAGACAGTAGGTGCTATTCTAATTCATTTAAAATTAGTTTACAGTGATTTCTGTATAACGTTTAGCATTCTGCAATAAATGTCTATTAATTATAATACGTTACGCACTGCTAGTGGCATTCTGAGCCCAATAAGCGGTCGCGCTCAAACACCGAAAAAACGCTACTAAGATAAACAAAAACTAAGAACGTTTCTACGATCGACATAATATGCAAAAGAATCAGGTCGTCCGCCGAAGCGTGTACAGGTTCTAGCATGCAATTTTTACTATTTCTAAGACAGTAGGTGCCATTCTAATTCATTTAAAATTAGTTTACAGTGATTTCTGTATAACGTTTAGCATTCTGCAATAAATGTCTATTAATTATAATACCTTACGCACTGCTAGTGGCATTCTGAGACCAATAAGCGGTCGCGCTCAAACACCGAAAAAACGCTACTAAGATAAACAAAAACTAAGAACGTTTCTACGATCGACATAATATGCAAAAGTCTCAGGTCGTCCGCCAATGCGTTTACATGCTCTAGCATGCAATTTTTACTATTTCTAAGACAGTAGGTGCTATTCCAATTCATTTAAAATTAGTTTACAGTGATTTCTGTATAACGTTTAGCATTCTGCAATAAATGTCTATTAATTATAATATGTTACGCACTGCTAGTAGCATTCTGAGACCATTAAGCGGTTGCGTTCAAACACCGAAATAGCGCTACTAAGATGACAAATATCTAAGAGCGTTTCTACTATCGAAATTATATGCAAAAGCATCAGGTCGTCCGCCAAAGCGTTTACAGGCTCTAGCATGCAATTTTTACTATTTCTAAGACAGTAGGTGCTATTCTAATTCATTTAAAATTAGTTTACAGTGATTTCTGTATAACGTTTAGCATTCTGCTATAAATGTCTATTAATTATAATATGTTACGCACTGCTTGAAGCATTCTGAGACCATTAAGCGGTCGCGCCCAAACACCGAAATATCGCTACTAAGATTACAAATATCTAAGAGCGTTTCTACTATCGAAATAATATGCAAAAATCTCATGTCGTCCGCCAGAGCGTTTACAGGCTCTAGCATGCAATTTTTACTATTTCTAATACAGTAGGAGCCATTCTAATTCATTTAAAATTAGTTTACAGTGATTTCTGTATAACGTTTTGCATACTGCAATAAATGTCTATTAATTATAATATGTTACGCACTGCTAGTAGCATTCTGAGACCATTAAGCGGTTGCGTTCAAACACCGAAATAGCGCTGCTAAGATGACAAATATCTAAGAGCGTTTCTACTATCGAAATTATATGCAAAAGCATCAGGTCGTCCGCCAAAGCGTTTACAGGTTCTAGCATGCAATTTTTACTATTTCTAAGACAGTAGGTGCTATTCTAATTCATTTAAAATTAGTTTACAGTGATTTCTGTATAACGTTTAGCATTCTGCTATAAATGTCTATTAATTATAATATGTTACGCACTGCTTGAAGCATTCTGAGACCATTAAGCGGTCGCGCCCAAACACCAAAATATCGCTACTAAGATTACAAATATCTAAGAGCGTTTCTACTATCGAAATAATATGCAAAAATCTCATGTCGTCCGCCAGAGCGTTTACAGGCTCTAGCATGCAATTTTTACTATTTCTAAAACAGTAGGAGCCATTCTAATTCGTTTAAAATTAGTTTACAGTGATTTCTGTATAACGTTTAGAATTCTGCAATACATGTCTATTAATTATAATATGTTACGCACCTCTAGTAGCATTCTGAGAAAATTAAGCGGTCGCGCTCAAACACCGAAAAACCGCTACTAAGATAAACAATATCTAAAAACGTTTCTACGATCGAAATAATATGCAAAAGCCTCAGGTCGTCCGCCAAAGCGTTTACAGGCTCTAGCATGCAATTTTTACTATTTCTAATACAGTAGGAGCCTTTCTAATTCATTTAAAATTAGTTTACAGTGATTTCTGTATAACCTTTTGCATTCTGCAATAAATGTCTATTAATTATAATATGTTACGCACTGCTAGTAGCATTCCTCAAACACCGAAATAGCGCTACTAAGATGACAAATATCTAAGAGCGTTTCTACTATCGAAATATTATGCAAAAGTTGTAGGTCGTTCGCCAGAGCGTTTACAGGCTCTAGCATGCCATCTTGTCTATTTCTATAGCAGTAGGTACCATTCTAATAAAGTTTAACATTAGTTTTCAGTTTTTCTGTACAATCTTTAGCATTCTTCAATAAATGTCTATTAATTATAATATGTTACGCACTGCTAGTAGCATTCTGAGGCCACTACGCGGTCGCTCTCAAACACCGAAATAGTGCTATTAAAATAAACAATATCCAAGAGCGTTTCTACAAACGAAATGATATGAAAAATATCTGAGGTCTTCCGTCAGGGCGTTTACAGGCTTTAGTATGCCATTTTGTCTATGTTTAAACAGTAGGGGCCATTCTAATGCATTTAAAATTAGTTTACAGTATTTTCTGTTTAACCTTTAGCATTCTGCAATGAATGTCTATTAGTTATAATATGTTACGCACTGCTAGTAGCATTCTGAGACCATTAAGCGGTTGCGTTCAAACACCGAAATAGCGCTACTAAGATGACAAATATCTAAGAGCGTTTCTACTATCGAAATTATTTGCAAAAGCATCAGGTCGTCCGCCAAAGCGTTTACAGGCTCTAGCATGCAATTTTTACTATTTCTAAGACAGTAGGTGCTATTCTAATTCATTTAAAATTAGTTTACAGTGATTTCTGTATAACGTTTAGCATTCTGCTATAAATGTCTATTAATTATAATATGTTACGCACTGCTTGAAGCATTCTGAGACCATTAAGCGGTCGCGCCCAAACACCGAAATATCGCTACTAAGATTACAAATATCTAAGAGCGTTTCTACTATCGAAATTATATGCAAAAGCATCAGGTCGTCCGCCAAAGCGTTTACAGGCTCTAGCAAGCAATTTTTACTATTTCTAAGACAGTAGGTGCTATTCTAATTCATTTAAAATTAGTTTACAGTGATTTCTGTATAACGTTTAGCATTCTGCTATAAATGTCTATTAATTATAATATGTTACGCACTGCTTGAAGCATTCTGAGACCATTAAGCGGTCGCGCCCAAACACCGAAATATCGCTACTAAGATTACAAATATCTAAGAGCGTTTCTACTATCGAAATAATATGCAAAAATCTCAGGTCGTCCGCCAAAGAGTTTACAGGCTCTAGCATGCCATCTTGTCTATTTCTATAACAGTAGGTGCCATTCTAATAAATTTAAAATTAGTTTATAGT
Source organism: Agriotes lineatus (assembly GCA_940337035.1). Taxonomy (NCBI): domain Eukaryota; kingdom Metazoa; phylum Arthropoda; class Insecta; order Coleoptera; family Elateridae; genus Agriotes; species Agriotes lineatus. The sequence continues at coordinate 20,184 of CALNHX010002878.1, forward strand.
AGTTTCTGTACTACCTTTAGCATTCTGCAATAAATGTCTATTAGTTATAATATGTTACGCACTGCTAATAGCATTCTGAGGCCATTAAGCAGTCGCGCTCAAAAAACGAAAAAACGCTACTAGGATAAACAATATCTAAGAACGTTTCTATGATCGACATAATATGCAAAACCCTCAGGTCGTCCGCCGAAGCGTTTACAGGCTCTAGCATGCAATTTTTACTAATTCTAAGACAGTAGGTGCCATTCTAATTCATTTAAAATTAGTTTACAGTGATTTCTGTATAACGTTTAGCATTCTGCAATAAATGTCTATTAATTATAATACGTTACGTACTGCTAGTAGCATTCTGAGGCCATTAAGCGGTCGCGCTCAAACACCGAAAAAACGCTACTAAGATAAACAAAAACTAAGAACGTTTCTACTATCGACATAATATGCAAAAGTCTCAGGTCGTCCGCCGAAGCGTTTACAGGCTCTAGCATGCAATTTTTACTAATTCTAAGACAGTAGGTGCCATTCTAATTCATTTAAAATTAGTTTACAGTGATTTCTGTATAACGTTTAGCATTCTGCAATAAATGTCTATTAATTATAATACGTTACGTACTGCTAGTAGCATTCTGAGGCCATTAAGCGGTCGCGCTCAAACACCGAAAAAACGCTACTAAGATAAACAAAAACTAAGAACGTTTCTACTATCGACATAATATGCAAAAGTCTCAGGTCGTCCGCCGAAGCGTTTACAGGCTCTAGCATGCAATTTTTACTATTTCTAAGACAGTAGGTGCTATTCTAATTCATTTAAAATTAGTTTACAGTGATTTCTGTATAACGTTTAGCATTCTGCAATAAATGTCTATTAATTATAATACGTTACGCACTGCTAGTGGCATTCTGAGCCCAATAAGCGGTCGCGCTCAAACACCGAAAAAACGCTACTAAGATAAACAAAAACTAAGAACGTTTCTACGATCGACATAATATGCAAAAGAATCAGGTCGTCCGCCGAAGCGTGTACAGGCTCTAGCATGCAATTTTTACTAATTCTAAGACAGTAGGTGCCATTCTAATTCATTTAAAATTAGTTTACAGTGATTTCTGTATAACGTTTAGCATTCTGCAATAAATGTCTATTAATTATAATACGTTACGTACTGCTAGTAGCATTCTGAGGCCATTAAGCGGTCGCGCTCAAACACCGAAAAAACGCTACTAAGATAAACAAAAACTAAGAACGTTTCTACTATCGACATAATATGCAAAAGTCTCAGGTCGTCCGCCGAAGCGTTTACAGGCTCTAGCATGCAATTTTTACTATTTCTAAGACAGTAGGTGCTATTCTAATTCATTTAAAATTAGTTTACAGTGATTTCTGTATAACGTTTAGCATTCTGCAATAAATGTCTATTAATTATAATACGTTACGCACTGCTAGTGGCATTCTGAGCCCAATAAGCGGTCGCGCTCAAACACCGAAAAAACGCTACTAAGATAAACAAAAACTAAGAACGTTTCTACGATCGACATAATATGCAAAAGAATCAGGTCGTCCGCCGAAGCGTGTACAGGCTCTAGCATGCAATTTTTACTAATTCTAAGACAGTAGGTGCCATTCTAATTCATTTAAAATTAGTTTACAGTGATTTCTGTATAACGTTTAGCATTCTGCAATAAATGTCTATTAATTATAATACGTTACGTACTGCTAGTAGCATTCTGAGGCCATTAAGCGGTCGCGCTCAAACACCGAAAAAACGCTACTAAGATAAACAAAAACTAAGAACGTTTCTACTATCGACATAATATGCAAAAGTCTCAGGTCGTCCGCCGAAGCGTTTACAGGCTCTAGCATGCAATTTTTACTATTTCTAAGACAGTAGGTGCTATTCTAATTCATTTAAAATTAGTTTACAGTGATTTCTGTATAACGTTTAGCATTCTGCAATAAATGTCTATTAATTATAATACGTTACGCACTGCTAGTGGCATTCTGAGCCCAATAAGCGGTCGCGCTCAAACACCGAAAAAACGCTACTAAGATAAACAAAAACTAAGAACGTTTCTACGATCGACATAATATGCAAAAGAATCAGGTCGTCCGCCGAAGCGTTTACAGGCTCTAGCATGCAATTTTTACTAATTCTAAGACAGTAGGTGCCATTCTAATTCATTTAAAATTAGTTTACAGTGATTTCTGTATAACGTTTATCATTCTGCAATAAATGTCTATTAATTATAATACGTTACGTACTGCTAGTAGCATTCTGAGGCCATTAAGCGGTCGCGCTCAAACACCGAAAAAACGCTACTAAGATAAACAAAAACTAAGAACGTTTCTACTATCGACATAATATGCAAAAGTCTCAGGTCGTCCACCGAAGCGTTTACAGGCTCTAGCATGCAATTTTTACTATTTCTAAGACAGTAGGTGCTATTCTAATTCATTTAAAATTAGTTTACAGTGATTTCTGTATAACGTTTAGCATTCTGCAATAAATGTCTATTAATTATAATACGTTACGCACTGCTAGTGGCATTCTGAGCCCAATAAGCGGTCGCGCTCAAACACCGAAAAAACGCTACTAAGATAAACAAAAACTAAGAACGTTTCTACTATCGACATAATATGCAAAAGTCTCAGGTCGTCCGCCGAAGCGTTTACAGGCTCTAGCATGCAATTTTTACTATTTCTAAGACAGTAGGTGCTATTCTAATTCATTTAAAATTAGTTTACAGTGATTTCTGTATAACGTTTAGCATTCTGCAATAAATGTCTATTAATTATAATACGTTACGCACTGCTAGTGGCATTCTGAGCCCAATAAGCGGTCGCGCTCAAACACCGAAAAAACGCTACTAAGATAAACAAAAACTAAGAACGTTTCTACGATCGACATAATATGCAAAAGAATCAGGTCGTCCGCCGAAGCGTGTACAGGCTCTAGCATGCAATTTTTACTAATTCTAAGACAGTAGGTGCCATTCTAATTCATTTAAAATTAGTTTACAGTGATTTCTGTATAACGTTTAGCATTCTGCAATAACTGTCTATTAATTATAATACGTTACGTACTGCTAGTAGCATTCTGAGGCCATTAAGCGGTCGCGCTCAAACACCGAAAAAACGCTACTAAGATAAACAAAAACTAAGAACGTTTCTACTATCGACATAATATGCAAAAGTCTCAGGTCGTCCGCCGAAGCGTTTACAGGCTCTAGCATGCAATTTTTACTATTTCTAAGACAGTAGGTGCTATTCTAATTCATTTAAAATTAGTTTACAGTGATTTCTGTATAACGTTTAGCATTCTGCAATAAATGTCTATTAATTATAATACGTTACGCACTGCTAGTGGCATTCTGAGCCCAATAAGCGGTCGCGCTCAAACACCGAAAAAACGCTACTAAGATAAACAAAAACTAAGAACGTTTCTACGATCGACATAATATGCAAAAGAATCAGGTCGTCCGCCGAAGCGTGTACAGGCTCTAGCATGCAATTTTTACTAATTCTAAGACAGTAGGTGCCATTCTAATTCATTTAAAATTAGTTTACAGTGATTTCTGTATAACGTTTAGCATTCTGCAATAAATGTCTATTAATTATAATACGTTACGTACTGCTAGTAGCATTCTGAGGCCATTAAGCGGTCGCGCTCAAACACCGAAAAAACGCTACTAAGATAAACAAAAACTAAGAACGTTTCTACTATCGACATAATATGCAAAAGTCTCAGGTCGTCCGCCGAAGCGTTTACAGGCTCTAGCATGCAATTTTTACTATTTCTAAGACAGTAGGTGCTATTCTAATTCATTTAAAATTAGTTTACAGTGATTTCTGTATAACGTTTAGCATTCTGCAATAAATGTCTATTAATTATAATACGTTACGCACTGCTAGTGGCTATCTGAGCCCAATAAGCGGTCGCGCTCAAACACCGAAAAAACGCTACTAAGATAAACAAAAACTAAGAACGTTTCTACGATCGACATAATATGCAAAAGAATCAGGTCGTCCGCCGAAGCGTGTACAGGCTCTAGCATGCAATTTTTACTAATTCTAAGACAGTAGGTGCCATTCTAATTCATTTAAAATTAGTTTACAGTGATTTCTGTATAACGTTTAGCATTCTGCAATAAATGTCTATTAATTATAATACGTTACGTACTGCTAGTAGCATTCTGAGGCCATTAAGCGGTCGCGCTCAAACACCGAAAAAACGCTACTAAGATAAACAAAAACTAAGAACGTTTCTATTATCGACATAATATGCAAAAGTCTCAGGTCGTCCGCCGAAGCGTTTACAGGCTCTAGCATGCAATTTTTACTATTTCTAAAACAGTAGGTGCTATTCTAATTCATTTAAAATTAGTTTACAGTGATTTCTGTATAACGTTTAGCATTCTGCAATAAATGTCTATTAATTATAATACGTTACGCACTGCTAGTGGCATTCTGAGCCCAATAAGCGGTCGCGCTCAAACACCGAAAAAACGCTACTAAGATAAACAAAAACTAAGAACGTTTCTACGATCGACATAATATGCAAAAGAATCAGGTCGTCCGCCGAAGCGTTTACAGGCTCTAGCATGCAATTTTTACTAATTCTAAGACAGTAGGTGCCATTCTAATTCATTAGAATTAGTTTACAGTGATTTCTGTATAACGTTTAGCATTCTGCAATAAATGTCTATTAATTATAATACGTTACGTACTGCTAGTAGCATTCTGAGGCCATTAAGCGGTCGCGCTCAAACACCGAAAAAACGCTACTAAGATAAACAAAACTAAGAACGTTTCTACTATCGACATAATATGCAAAAGTCTCAGGTCGTCCGCCGAAGCGTTTACAGGCTCTAGCATGCAATTTTTACTATTTCTAAGACAGTAGGTGCTATTCTAATTCATTTAAAATTAGTTTACAGTGATTTCTGTATAACGTTTAGCATTCTGCAATAAATGTCTATTAATTATAATACGTTACGCACTGCTAGTGGCTATCTGAGCCCAATAAGCGGTCGCGCTCAAACACCGAAAAAACGCTACTAAGATAAACAAAAACTAAGAACGTTTCTACGATCGACATAATATGCAAAAGAATCAGGTCGTCCGCCGAAGCGTGTACAGGCTCTAGCATGCAATTTTTACTAATTCTAAGACAGTAGGTGCCATTCTAATTCATTTAAAATTAGTTTACAGTGATTTCTGTATAACGTTTAGCATTCTGCAATAAATGTCTATTAATTATAATACGTTACGTACTGCTAGTAGCATTCTGAGGCCATTAAGCGGTCGCGCTCAAACACCGAAAAAACGCTACTAAGATAAACAAAAACTAAGAACGTTTCTACTATCGACATAATATGCAAAAGTCTCAGGTCGTCCGCCGAAGCGTTTACAGGCTCTAGCATGCAATTTTTACTATTTCTAAGACAGTAGGTGCTATTCTAATTCATTTAAAATTAGTTTACAGTGATTTCTGTATAACGTTTAGCATTCTGCAATAAATGTCTATTAATTATAATACGTTACGCACTGCTAGTAGCATTCTGAGGCCATTAAGCGGTCGCGCTCAAACACCGAAAAAACGCTACTAAGATAAACAAAAACTAAGAACGTTTCTACGATCGACATAATATGCAAAAGAATCAGGTCGTCCGCCGAAGCGTGTACAGGCTCTAGCATGCAATTTTTACTAATTCTAAGACAGTAGGTGCCATTCTAATTCATTTAAATTTAGTTTACAGTGATTTCTGAATAACGTTTAGCATTCTGCAATAAATGTCTATTAATTATAATACGTTACGTACTGCTAGTAGCATTCTGAGGCCATTAAGCGGTCGCGCTCAAACACCGAAAAAACGCTACTAAGATAAACAAAAACTAAGAACGTTTCTACTATCGACATAATATGCAAAAGTCTCAGGTCGTCCGCCGAAGCGTTTACAGGCTCTAGCATGCAATTTTTACTATTTCTAAGACAGTAGGTGCTATTCTAATTCATTTAAAATTAGTTTACAGTGATTTCTGTATAACGTTTAGCATTCTGCAATAAATGTCTATTAATTATAATACGTTACGCACTGCTAGTGGCATTCTGAGCCCAATAAGCGGTCGCGCTCAAACACCGAAAAAACGCTACTAAGATAAACAAAAACTAAGAACGTTTCTACTATCGACATAATATGCAAAAGAATCAGGTCGTCCGCCGAAGCGTGTACAGGCTCTAGCATGCAATTTTTACTAATTCTAAGACAGTAGGTGCCATTCTAATTCATTTAAAATTAGTTTACAGTGATTTCTGTATAACGTTTAGCATTCTGCAATAAATGTCTATTAATTATAATACGTTACGTACTGCTAGTAGCATTCTGAGGCCATTAAGCGGTCGCGCTCAAACACCGAAAAAACGCTACTAAGATAAACAAAAACTAAGAACGTTTCTACTATCGACATAATATGCAAAAGTCTCAGGTCGTCCGCCGAAGCGTTTACAGGCTCTAGCATGCAATTTTTACTATTTCTAAGACAGTAGGTGCTATTCTAATTCATTTAAAATTAGTTTACAGTGATTTCTGTATAACGTTTAGCATTCTGCAATAAATGTCTATTAATTATAATACGTTACGCACTGCTAGTGGCATTCTGAGCCCAATAAGCGGTCGCGCTCAAACACCGAAAAAACGCTACTAAGATAAACAAAAACTAAGAACGTTTCTACGATCGACATAATATGCAAAAGAATCAGGTCGTCCGCCGAAGCGTGTACAGGCTCTAGCATGCAATTTTTACTAATTCTAAGACAGTAGGTGCCATTCTAATTCATTTAAAATTAGTTTACAGTGATTTCTGTATAACGTTTAGCATTCTGCAATAAATGTCTATTAATTATAATACGTTACGTACTGCTAGTAGCATTCTGAGGCCATTAAGCGGTCGCGCTCAAACACCGAAAAAACGCTACTAAGATAAACAAAAACTAAGAACGTTTCTACTATCGACATAATATGCAAAAGTCTCAGGTCGTCCGCCGAAGCGTTTACAGGCTCTAGCATGCAATTTTTACTATTTCTAAGACAGTAGGTGCTATTCTAATTCATTTAAAATTAGTTTACAGTGATTTCTGTATAACGTTTAGCATTCTGCAATAAATGTCTATTAATTATAATACGTTACGCACTGCTAGTGGCATTCTGAGCCCAATAAGCGGTCGCGCTCAAACACCGAAAAAACGCTACTAAGATAAACAAAAACTAAGAACGTTTCTACGATCGACATAATATGCAAAAGAATCAGGTCGTCCGCCGAAGCGTGTACAGGCTCTAGCATGCAATTTTTACTAATTCTAAGACAGTAGGTGCCATTCTAATTCATTTAAAATTAGTTTACAGTGATTTCTGTATAACGTTTAGCATTCTGCAATAAATGTCTATTAATTATAATACGTTACGTACTGCTAGTAGCATTCTGAGGCCATTAAGCGGTCGCGCTCAAACACCGAAAAAACGCTACTAAGATAAACAAAAACTAAGAACGTTTCTACTATCGACATAATATGCAAAAGTCTCAGGTCGTCCGCCGAAGCGTTTACAGGCTCTAGCATGCAATTTTTACTATTTCTAAGACAGTAGGTGCTATTCTAATTCATTTAAAATTAGTTTACAGTGATTTCTGTATAACGATTAGCATTCTGCAATAAATGTCTATTAATTATAATACGTTACGCACTGTTAGTGGCTATCTGAGCCCAATAAGCGGTCGCGCTCAAACACCGAAAAAACGCTACTAAGATAAACAAAAACTAAGAACGTTTCTACGATCGACATAATATGCAAAAGAATCAGGTCGTCCGCCGAAGCGTGTACAGGCTCTAGCATGCAATTTTTACTAATTCTAAGACAGTAGGTGCCATTCTAATTCATTTAAAATTAGTTTACAGTGATTTCTGTATAACGTTTAGCATTCTGCAATAAATGTCTATTAATTATAATACGTTACGTACTGCTAGTAGCATTCTGAGGCCATTAAGCGGTCGCGCTCAAACACCGAAAAAACGCTACTAAGATAAACAAAAACTAAGAACGTTTCTACTATCGACATAATATGCAAAAGTCTCAGGTCGTCCGCCGAAGCGTTTACAGGCTCTAGCATGCAATTTTTACTATTTCTAAGACAGTAGGTGCTATTCTAATTCATTTAAAATTAGTTTACAGTGATTTCTGTATAACGTTTAGCATTCTGCAATAAATGTCTATTAATTATAATACGTTACGCACTGCTAGTAGCATTCTGAGGCCATTAAGCGGTCGCGCTCAAACACCGAAAAAACGCTACTAAGATAAACAAAAACTAAGAACGTTTCTACGATCGACATAATATGCAAAAGAATCAGGTCGTCCGCCGAAGCGTGTACAGGTTCTAGCATGCAATTTTTACTAATTCTAAGACAGTAGGTGCCATTCTAATTCATTTAAAATTAGTTTACAGTGATTTCTGTATAACGTTTAGCATTCTGCAATAAATGTCTATTAATTATAATACGTTACGTACTGCTAGTAGCATTCTGAGGCCATTAAGCGGTCGCGCTCAAACACCGAAAAAACGCTACTAAGATAAACAAAAACTAAGAACGTTTCTACTATCGACATAATATGCAAAAGTCTCAGGTCGTCCGCCGAAGCGTTTACAGTCTCTAGCATGCAATTTTTACTATTTCTAAGACAGTAGGTGCTATTCTAATTCATTTAAAATTAGTTTACAGTGATTTCTGTATAACGTTTAGCATTCTGCAATAAATGTCTATTAATTATAATACGTTACGCACTGCTAGTAGCATTCTGAGGCCATTAAGCGGTCGCGCTCAAACACCGAAAAAACGCTACTAAGATAAACAAAAACTAAGAACGTTTCTACGATCGACATAATATGCAAAAGAATCAGGTCGTCCGCCGAAGCGTGTACAGGCTCTAGCATGCAATTTTTACTAATTCTAAGACAGTAGGTGCCATTCTAATTCATTTAAAATTAGTTTACAGTGATTTCTGTATAACGTTTAGCATTCTGCAATAAATGTCTATTAATTATAATACGTTACGTACTGCTAGTAGCATTCTGAGGCCATTAAGCGGTCGCGCTCAAACACCGAAAAAACGTTACTAAGATAAACAAAAACTAAGAACGTTTCTACTATCGACATAATATGCAAAAGTCTCAGGTCGTCCGCCGAAGCGTTTACAGGCTCTAGCATGCAATTTTTACTATTTCTAAGACAGTAGGTGCTATTCTAATTCATTTAAAATTAGTTTACAGTGATTTCTGTATAACGTTTAGCATTCTGCAATAAATGTCTATTAATTATAATACGTTACGCACTGCTAGTGGCTATCTGAGCCCAATAAGCGGTCGCGCTCAAACACCGAAAAAACGCTACTAAGATAAACAAAAACTAAGAACGTTTCTACGATCGACATAATATGCAAAAGAATCAGGTCGTCCGCCGAAGCGTGTACAGGCTCTAGCATGCAATTTTTACTAATTCTAAGACAGTAGATGCCATTCTAATTCATTTAAAATTAGTTTACAGTGATTTATGTATAACGTTTAGCATTCTGCAATAAATGTCTATTAATTATAATACGTTACGTACTGCTAGTAGCATTCTGAGGCCATTAAGCGGTCGCGCTCAAACACCGAAAAAACGCTACTAAGATAAACAAAAACTAAGAACGTTTCTACTATCGACATAATATGCAAAAGTCTCAGGTCGTCCGCCGAAGCGTTTACAGGCTCTAGCATGCAATTTTTACTATTTCTAAGACAGTAGGTGCTATTCTAATTCATTTAAAATTAGTTTACAGTGATTTCTGTATAACGTTTAGCATTCTGCAATAAATGTCTATTAATTATAATACGTTACGCACTGCTAGTGGCATTCTGAGCCCAATAAGCGGTCGCGCTCAAACACCGAAAAAACGCTACTAAGATAAACAAAAACTAAGAACGTTTCTACGATCGACATAATATGCAAAAGAATCAGGTCGTCGCCGAAGCGTTTACAGGCTCTAGCATGCAATTTTTACTAATTCTAAGACAGTAGGTGCCATTCTAATTCATTTAAAATTAGTTTACAGTGATTTCTGTATAACGTTTAGCATTCTGCAATAAATGTCTATTAATTATAATACGTTACGTACTGCTAGTAGCATTCTGAGGCCATTAAGCGGTCGCGCTCAAACACCGAAAAAACGCTACTAAGATAAACAAAAACTAAGAACGTTTCTACTATCGACATAATATGCAAAAGTCTCAGGTCGTCCGCCGAAGCGTTTACAGGCTCTAGCATGCAATTTTTACTATTTCTAAGACAGTAGGTGCTATTCTAATTCATTTAAAATTAGTTTACAGTGATTTCTGTATAACGTTTAGCATTCTGCAATAAATGTCTATTAATTATAATACGTTACGCACTGCTAGTGGCATTCTTAGCCCAATAAGCGGTCGCGCTCAAACACCGAAAAAACGCTACTAAGATAAACAAAAACTAAGAACGTTTCTACGATCGACATAATATGCAAAAGAATCAGGTCGTCCGCCGAAGCGTGTACAGGCTCTAGCATGCAATTTTTACTAATTCTAAGACAGTAGGTGCCATTCTAATTCATTTAAAATTAGTATACAGTGATTTCTGTATAACGTTTAGCATTCTGCAATAAATGTCTATTAATTATAATACGTTACGTACTGCTAGTAGCATTCTGAGGCCATTAAGCGGTCGCGCTCAAACACCGAAAAAACGCTACTAAGATAAACAAAAACTAAGAACGTTTCTACGATCGACATAATATGCAAAAGAATCAGGTCGTCCGCCGAAGCGTTTACAGGCTCTAGCATGCAATTTTTACTAATTCTAAGACAGTAGGTGCCATTCTAATTCATTTAAATTTAGTTTACAGTGATTTCTGTATAACGTTTAGCATTCTGCAATAAATGTCTATTAATTATAATACGTTACGTACTGCTAGTAGCATTCTGAGGCCATTAAGCGGTCGCGCTCAAACACCGAAAAAACGCTACTAAGATAAACAAAAACTAAGAACGTTTCTACTATCGACATAATATGCAAAAGTCTCAGGTCGTCCGCCGAAGCGTTTACAGGCTCTAGCATGCAATTTTTACTATTTCTAAGACAGTAGGTGCTATTCTAATTCATTTAAAATTAGTTTACAGTGATTTCTGTATAACGTTTAGCATTCTGCAATAAATGTCTATTAATTATAATACGTTACGCACTGCTAGTGGCATTCTGAGCCCAATAAGCGGTCGCGCTCAAACACCGAAAAAACGCTACTAAGATAAACAAAAACTAAGAACGTTTCTACTATCGAAATAATATGCAAAAATCTCATGTCGTCCGCCAGAGCGTTTACAGGCTCTAGCATGCAATTTTTACTATTTCTAAAACAGTAGGAGCCTTTCTAATTCGTTTAAAATTAGTTTACAGTGATTTCTGTATAACGTTTAGAATTCTGCAATACATGTCTATTAATTATAATATGTTACGCACCTCTAGTAGCATTCTGAGAAAATTAAGCGGTCGCGCTCAAACACCGAAAAACCGCTACTAAGATAAACAATATCTAAAAACGTTTCTACGATCGAAATAATATGCAAAAGCCTCAGGTCGTCCGCCAAAGCGTTTACAGGCTCTAGCATGCAATTTTTACTATTTCTAATACAGTAGGAGCCATTCTAATTCATTTAAAATTAGTTTACAGTGATTTCTGTATAACGTTTTGCATTCTGCAATAAATGTCTATTAATTATAATATGTTACGCACTGCTAGTAGCATTCCTCAAACACCGAAATAGCGCTACTAAGATGACAAATATCTAAGAGCGTTTCTACTATCGAAATATTATGCAAAAGTTGTAGGTCGTCCGCCAGAGCGTTTACAGGCTCTAGCATGCCATCTTGTCTATTTCTATAACAGTAGGTACCATTCTAATAAAGTTTAACATTAGTTTTCAGTTTTTCTGTACAATCTTTAGCATTCTTCAATAAATGTCTATTAATTATAATATGTTACGCACTGCTAGTAGCATTCTGAGGCCACTACGCGGTCGCTCTCAAACACCGAAATAGTGCTATTAAAATAAACAATATCCAAGAGCGTTTCTACAAACGAAATGATATGAAAAATATCTGAGGTCTTCCGTCAGGGCGTTTACAGGCTTTAGTATGCCATTTTGTCTATGTTTAAACAGTAGGGGCCATTCTAATGCATTTAAAATTAGTTTACAGTATTTTCTGTTTAACCTTTAGCATTCTGAAATGAATGTCTATTAGTTATAATATGTTACGCACTGCTAGTAGCATTCTGAGACCATTAAGCGGTTGCGTTCCAACACCGAAATAGCGCTACTAAGATGACAAATATCTAAGAGCGTTTCTACTATCGAAATTATATGCAAAAGCATCAGGTCGTCCGCCAAAGCGTTTACAGGCTCTAGCATGCAATTTTTACTATTTCTAAGACAGTAGGTGCTATTCTAATTCATTTAAAATTAGTTTACAGTGATTTCTGTATAACGTTTAGCATTCTGCTATAAATGTCTATTAATTATAATATGTTACGCACTGCTTGAAGCATTCTGAGACCATTAAGCGGTCGCGCCCAAACACCGAAATATCGCTACTAAGATTACAAATATCTAAGAGCGTTTCTACTATCGAAATTATATGCAAAAGCATCAGGTCGTCCGCCAAAGCGTTTACAGGCTCTAGCATGCAATTTTTACTATTTCTAAGACAGTAGGTGCTATTCTAATTCATTTAAAATTTGTTTACAGTGATTTCTGTATAACGTTTAGCATTCTGCTATAAATGTCTATTAATTATAATATGTTACGCACTGCTTGAAGCATTCTGAGACCATTAAGAGGTCGCGCCCAAACACCGAAATATCGCTACTAAGATTACAAATATCTAAGAGCGTTTCTACTATCGAAATAATATGCAAAAATCTCAGGTCGTCCGCCAAAGAGTTTACAGGCTCTAGCATGCCATCTTGTCTATTTCTATAACAGTAGGTGCCATTCTAATAAATTTAAAATTAGTTTATAGTAGTTTCTGTACTACCTTTAGCATTCTGCAATAAATGTCTATTAGTTATAATATGTTACGCACTGCTAATAGCATTCTGAGGCCATTAAGCAGTCGCGCTCAAAAACCGAAAAAACGCTACTAGGATAAACAATATCTAAGAACGTTTCTATGATCGACATAATATGCAAAACCCTCAGGTCGTCCGCCGAAGCGTTTACAGGCTCTAGCATGCAATTTTTACTAATTCTAAGACAGTAGGTGCCATCTAATTCATTTAAAATTAGTTTACAGTGATTTCTGTATAACGTTTAGCATTCTGCAATAAATGTCTATTAATTATAATACGTTACGTACTGCTAGTAGCATTCTGAGGCCATTAAGCGGTCGCGCTCAAACACCGAAAAAACGCTACTAAGATAAACAAAAACTAAGAACGTTTCTACTATCCACATAATATGCAAAAGTCTCAGGTCGTCCGCCGAAGCGTTTACAGGCTCTAGCATGCAATTTTTACTATTTCTAAGACAGTAGGTGCTATTCTAATTCATTTAAAATTAGTTTACAGTGATTTCTGTATAACGTTTAGCATTCTGCAATAAATGTCTATTAATTATAATACGTTACGCACTGCTAGTGGCATTCTGAGCCCAATAAGCGGTCGCGCTCAAACACCGAAAAAACGCTACTAAGATAAACAAAAACTAAGAACGTTTCTACGATCGACATAATATGCAAAAGAATCAGGTCGTCCGCCGAAGCGTGTACAGGTTCTAGCATGCAATTTTTACTATTTCTAAGACAGTTGGTGCCATTCTAATTCATTTAAAATTAGTTTACAGTGATTTCTGTATAACGTTTAGCATTCTGCAATAAATGTCTATTAATTATAATACCTTACGCACTGCTAGTGGCATTCTGAGACCAATAAGCGGTCGTGCTCAAACACCGAAAAAACGCTACTAAGATAAACAAAAACTAAGAACGTTTCTACGATCGACATAATATGCAAAAGTCTCAGGTCGTCCGCCAATGCGTTTACATGCTCTAGCATGCAATTTTTACTATTTCTAAGACAGTAGGTGCTATTCCAATTCATTTAAAATTAGTTTACAGTGATTTATGTATAACGTTTAGCATTCTGCAATAAATGTCTATTAATTATAATATGTTACGCACTGCTAGTAGCATTCTGAGACCATTAAGCGGTTGCGTACAAACACCGAAATAGCGCTACTAATATGACAAATATCTAAGAGCGTTTCTACTATCGAAATTATATGCAAAAGCATCAGGTCGTCCGCCAAAGCGTTTACAGGCTCTAGCATGCAATTTTTACTATTTCTAAGAAAGTAGGTGCTATTCTAATTCATTTAAAATTAGTTTACAGTGATTTCTGTATAACGTTTAGCATTCTGCTATAAATGTCTATTAATTATAATATGTTACGCACTGCTTGAAGCATTCTGAGACCATTAAGCGGTCGCGCCCAAACACCGAAATATCGCTACTAAGATTACAAATATCTAAGAGCGTTTCTACTATCGAAATAAAATGCAAAAATCTCATGTCGTCCGCCAGAGCGTTTACAGGCTCTAGCATGCAATTTTTACTATTTCTAATACAGTAGGAGCCATTCTAATTCATTTAAAATTAGTTTACAGTGATTTCTGTATAACGTTTTGCATACTGCAATAAATGTCTATTAATTATAATATGTTACGCACTGCTAGTAGCATTCTGAGACCATTAAGCGGTTGCGTTCAAACACCGAAATAGCGCTACTAAGATGACAAATATCTAAGAGCGTTTCTACTATCGAAATTATATGCAAAAGCATCAGGTCGTCCGCCAAAGCGTTTACAGGCTCTAGCATGCAATTTTTACTATTTCTAAGACAGTAGGTGCTATTCTAATTCATTTAAAATTAGTTTACAGTGATTTCTGTATAACGTTTAGCATTCTGCTATGAATGTCTATTAATTATAATATGTTACGCACTGCTTGAAGCATTCTGAGACCATTAAGCGGTCGCGCCCAAACACCAAAATATCGCTACTAAGATTACAAATATCTAAGAGCGTTTCTACTATCGAAATAATATGCAAAAATCTCATGTCGTCCGCCAGAGCGTTTACAGGCTCTAGCATGCAATTTTTACTATTTCTAAAACAGTAGGAGCCATTCTAATTCGTTTAAAATTAGTTTACAGTGATTTCTGTATAACGTTTAGAATTCTGCAATACATGTCTATTAATTATAATTTGTTACGCACCTCTAGTAGCATTCTGAGAAAATTAAGCGGTCGCGCTCAAACACCGAAAAACCGCTACTAAGATAAACAATATCTAAAAACGTTTCTACGATCGAAATAATATGCAAAAGCCTCAGGTCGTCCGCCAAAGCGTTTACAGGCTCTAGCATGCAATTTTTACTATTTCTAATACAGTAGGAGCCATTCTAATTCGTTTAAAATTAGTTTACAGTGATTTCTGTATAACGTTTTGCATTCTGCAATAAATGTCTATTAATTATAATATGTTACGCACTGCTAGTAGCATTCCTCAAACACCGAAATAGCGCCACTAAGATGACAAATATCTAAGAGCGTTTCTACTATCGAAATATTATGCAAAAGTTGTAGGTCGTCCGCCAGAGCGTTTACAGGCTCTAGCATGCCATCTTGTCTATTTCTATAACAGTAGGTACCATTCTAATAAAGTTTAACATTAGTTTTCAGTTTTTCTGTACAATCTTTAGCATTCTTCAATAAATGTCTATTAATTATAATATGTTACGCACTGCTAGTAGCATTCTGAGGCCACTACGCGGTCGCTCTCAAACACCGAAATAGTGCTATTAAAATAAACAATATCCAAGAGCGTTTCTACAAACGAAATGATATGAAAAATATCTGAGGTCTTCCGTCAGGGCGTTTACAGGCTTTATTATGCCATTTTCTCTATGTTTAAACAGTAGGGGCCATTCTAATGCATTTAAAATTAGTTTACAGTATTTTCTGTTTAACCTTTATCATTCTGCAATGAATGTCTATTAGTTATAATATGTTACGCACTGCTAGTAGCATTCTGAGACCATTAA
Organism: Agriotes lineatus; assembly: GCA_940337035.1. Lineage (NCBI taxonomy): Eukaryota > Metazoa > Arthropoda > Insecta > Coleoptera > Elateridae > Agriotes > Agriotes lineatus. The sequence goes on from CALNHX010002878.1 coordinate 36,392, forward strand.
GCGGTCGCGCTCAAAACCGAAATAGCGCTACTAAAATGACAAATATCTAAGAGCGCGTCTACAATCGAAATAATATACAAAAGTCTCAGGTCGTCCGCCAAAGAGTTTACAGGCTCTAGCATGCCATCTTGTCTATTTCTATAACATTAGGTACCATTCTAATAAAGTTTAAAATTAGTATTCAGTTTTTCTGTACAACCTTTAGCATTCTTCAATAAATGTCTATTAATTATAATATGTTACGCACTGCTAGTAGCATTCTGAGGCCACTAAGCGGTCGCTCTCAAACACCGAAATAGTGCTATTAAAATAAACAATATCCAAGAGCGTTTCTACAAACGAAATGATATGAAAAATATCTGAGGTCTTCCGTCAGGGCGTTTACAGGCTTTATTATGCCATTTTGTCTATGTTTAAACAGTAGGGGCCATTCTAATGCATTTAAAATTAGTTTACAGTATTTTCTGTTTAACCTTTAGCATTCTGCAATGAATGTCTATTAGTTATAATATGTTACGCACTGCTAGTAGCATTCTGAGACCATTAAGCGGTCGCGCTCAAAACCGAAATAGCGCTACTAAAATGACAAATATCTAAGAGCGCGTCTACAATCGAAATAATATGCAAAAGTCTCAGGTCGTCCGCCAAAGAGTTTACAGGCTCTAGCATGCCATCTTGTCTATTTCTATAACAGTAGGTACCATTCTAATAAAGTTTAAAATTAGTTCTCAGTTTTTCTGTACAACCTTTAGCATTCTTCAATAAATGTCTATTAATTATAATATGTTACGCACTGCTAGTAGCATTCTGAGGCCACTAAGCGGTCGCTCTCAAACACCGAAATAGTGCTATTAAAATAAACAATATCCAAGAGCGTTTCTACAAACGAAATGATATGAAAAATATCTGAGGTCTTCCGTCAGGGCGTTTACAGGCTTTATTATGCCATTTTGTCTATGTTTAGACAGTAGGGGCCATTCTAATGCATTTAAAATTAGTTTACAGTATTTTCTGTTTAACCTTTAGCATTCTGCAATGAATGTCTATTAGTTATAATATGTTACGCACTGCTAGTAGCATTCTGAGACCATTAAGCGGTCGCGCTCAAAACCGAAATAGCGCTACTAAAATGAAAAATATCTAAGAGCGCGTCTACAATCGAAATAATATGCAAAAGTCTCAGGTCGTCCGCCAAAGAGTTTACAGGCTCTAGCATGCCATCTTGTCTATTTCTATAACAGTAGGTGCCATTCTAATAAATTTAAAATTAGTTTATAGTAGTTTCTGTACTACCTTTAGCATTCTGCAATAAATGTCTATTAGTTATAATATGTTACGCACTGCTAGTAGCATTCTGAGGCCATTAAGCAGTCGCGCTCAAAAACCGAAAAAACGCTACTAGGATAAACAATATCTAAGAACGTTTCTATGATCGACATAATATGCAAAACCCTCAGGTCGTCCGCCGAAGCGTTTACAGGCTCTAGCATGCAATTTTTACTAATTCTAAGACAGTAGGTGCCATTCTAATTCATTTAAAATTAGTTTACAGTGATTTCTGTATAACGTTTAGCATTCTGCAATAATTGTCTATTAATTATAATACGTTACGTACTGCTAGTAGCATTCTGAGGCCATTAAGCGGTCGCGCTCAAACACCGAAAAAACGCTACTGAGATAAACAAAAACTAAGAACGTTTCTACTATCGACATAATATGCAAAAGTCTCAGGTCGTCCGCCGAAGCGTTTACAGGTTCTAGCATGCAATTTTTACTATTTCTAAGACAGTAGGTGCCATTCTAATTCATTTAAAATTAGTTTACAGTGATTTCTGTATAACGTTTAGCATTCTGCAATAAATGTCTATTAATTATAATACGTTACGCACTGCTAGTAGCATTCTGAGGCCATTAAGCGGTCGCGCTCAAACACCGAAAAAACGCTACTAAGATAAACAAAAACTAAGAACGGTTCTACTATCGACATAATATGCAAAAGTCTCAGGTCGTCCGCCGAAGCGTTTACAGGCTCTAGCATGCAATTTTTACTAATTCTAAGACAGTAGGTGCTATTCTAATTCATTTAAAATTAGTTTACAGTGATTTCTGTATAACGTTTAGCATTCTGCAATAAATGTCTATTAATTATAATACGTTACGCACTGCTAGTGGCATTCTGAGCCCAATAAGCGGTCGCGCTCAAACACCGAAAAAACGCTACTAAGATAAACAAAAACTAAGAACGTTTCTACGATCGACATAATATGCAAAAGAATCAGGTCGTCCGCCGAAGCGTGTACAGGTTCTAGCATGCAATTTTTACTATTTCTAAGACAGTAGGTGCCATTCTAATTCATTTAAAATTAGTTTACAGTGATTTCTGTATAACGTTTAGCATTCTGCAATAAATGTCTATTAATTATAATACCTTACGCACTGCTAGTGGCATTCTGAGACCAATAAGCGGTCGCGCTCAAACACCGAAAAAACGCTACTAAGATAAACAAAAACTAAGAACGTTTCTACGATCGACATAATATGCAAAAGTCTCAGGTCGTCCGCCAATGCGTTTACATGCTCTAGCATGCAATTTTTACTATTTCTAAGACAGTAGGTGCTATTCCAATTCATTTAAAATTAGTTTACAGTGATTTCTGTATAACGTTTAGCATTCTGCAATAAATGTCTATTAATTATAATATGTAACGCACTGCTAGTAGCATTCTGAGACCATTAAGCGGTCGCGCTCGAACGCCGAAAAAACGCTACTAAGATAAACAATATCTAAGAACGTTTCTACGATCGACATAATATGCAAAAGCCTCAGGTCGTCCGCCAATGCGTTTACAGGCTCTAGCATGCCATCTTGTCTATTTCTATAACAGTAGGTGCCATTCTAATGAATTTAAAATTAGTTTATAGTAGTTTCTGTACTACCTTTAGCATTCTGCAATAAATGTCTAATAATTATAATATGTTACGCACTGCTTGTAGCATTCTGAGACCATTAAGCGGTCGCGCTCAAAAACCGAAAAAACGCTACTAAGATAAACAATATCTAAGAACGTTTCTATGATCGACATAATATGCAAAAGCCTCAGGTCGTCCGCCAATGCGTTTACAGGCTCTAGCATGCAATTTTTACTATTTCTAAAACAGTAGGTGCCATTCTAATAACTTTAAAATTAGTTTACAGTGATTTCTGTATAACGTTTAGCATTCTGCAATAAATGTCTATTAATTATAATATGTTACGCACTGCTAGTATTATTCTGTGACCATTAAGCGGTCGCGCTCAAACACCGAAAAAACGCTACTAAGATTAACAATATCTAAGAACGTTTCTACGATCGACATAATATGCAAAAACCTCAGGTCGTCCGCCAATGCGTTTACAGGCTCTAGCATGCAATTTTTACTATTTCTAAAACAGTAGGTGCCATTCTAATTCATTTAAAATTAGTTTACAGTGATTTCTGTATAACGTTTAGCATTCTGCAATAAATGTCTATTAATTATAATATGTTACGCACTGCTAGTATTATTCTGTGACCATTAAGCGGTCGCGCTCAAACACCGAAAAAACGCTACTAAGATTAACAATATCTAAGAACGTTTCTACGATCGACATAATATGCAAAAACCTCAGGTCGTCCGCCGAAGCGTTTACAGGCTCTAGCATGCAATTTTTACTAATTCTAAGACAGTAGGTGCCATTCTAATTCATTTAAAATTAGTTTACAGTGATTTCTGTATAACGTTTAGCATTCTGCAATAAATGTCTATTAATTATAATACGTTACGCACTGCTAGTAGCATTCTGAGGCCATTAAGCGGTCGCGCTCAAACACCGAAAAAACGCTACTAAGATAAACAAAAACTAAGAACGTTTCTACTATCGACATAATATGCAAAAGTCTCAGGTCGTCCGCCGAAGCGTTTACAGGCTCTAGCATGCAATTTTTACTAATTCTAAGACAGTAGGTGCTATTCTAATTCATTTAAAATTAGTTTACAGTGATTTCTGTATAACGTTTAGCATTCTGCAATAAATGTCTATTAATTATAATACGTTACGCACTGCTAGTGGCATTCTGAGCCCAATAAGCGGTCGCGCTCAAACACCGAAAAAACGCTACTAAGATAAACAAAAACTAAGAACGTTTCTACGATCGACATAATATGCAAAAGAATCAGGTCGTCCGCCGAAGCGTGTACAGGTTCTAGCATGCAATTTTTACTATTTCTAAGACAGTAGGTGCCATTCTAATTCATTTAAAATTAGTTTACAGTGATTTCTGTATAACGTTTAGCATTCTGCAATAAATGTCTATTAATTATAATACCTTACGCACTGCTAGTGGCATTCTGAGACCAATAAGCGGTCGCGCTCAAACACCGAAAAAACGCTACTAAGATAAACAAAAACTAAGAACGTTTCTACGATCGACATAATATGCAAAAGTCTCAGGTCGTCCGCCAATGCGTTTACATGCTCTAGCATGCAATTTTTACTATTTCTAAGACAGTAGGTGCTATTCCAATTCATTTAAAATTAGTTTACAGTGATTTCTGTATAACGTTTAGCATTCTGCAATAAATGTCTATTAATTATAATATGTTACGCACTGCTAGTAGCATTCTGAGACCATTAAGCGGTCGCGCTCGAACGCCGAAAAAACGCTACTAAGATAAACAATATCTAAGAACGTTTCTACGATCGACATAATATGCAAAAGCCTCAGGTCGTCCGCCAATGCGTTTACAGGCTCTAGCATGCCATCTTGTCTATTTCTATAACAGTAGGTGCCATTCTAATGAATTTAAAATTAGTTTATAGTAGTTTCTGTACTACCTTTAGCATTCTGCAATAAATGTCTAATAATTATAATATGTTACGCACTGCTTGTAGCATTCTGAGACCATTAAGCGGTCGCGCTCAAAAACCGAAAAAACGCTACTAAGATAAACAATATCTAAGAACGTTTCTATGATCGACATAATATGCAAAAGCCTCAGGTCGTCCGCCAATGCGTTTACAGGCTCTAGCATGCAATTTTTACTATTTCTAAAACAGTAGGTGCCATTCTAATAAGTTTAAAATTAGTTTACAGTGATTTCTGTATAACGTTTAGCATTCTGCAATAAATGTCTATTAATTATAATATGTTACGCACTGCTAGTATTATTCTGTGACCATTAAGCGGTCGCGCTCAAACACCGAAAAAACGCTACTAAGATTAACAATATCTAAGAACGTTTCTACGATCGACATAATATGCAAAAACCTCAGGTCGTCCGCCAATGCGTTTACAGGCTCTAGCATTCAATTTTTACTATTTCTAAAACAGTAGGTGCCATTCTAATAAGTTTAAAATTAGTTTACAGTGATTTCTGTATAACGTTTGGCATTCTGCAATAAATGTCTATTAATTATAATATGTTACGCACTGCTAGTAGCATTCTGTGACCATTAAGCGGTCGCGCCCAAACACCGAAAAAACGCTACTAAGATTAACAATATCTAAGAACGTTTCTACGATCGACATAATATGCAAAAACCTCAGGTCGTCCGCCAATGCGTTTACAGGCTCTAGCATGCAATTTTTACTATTTCTAAAACAGTAGGTGCCATTCTAATAAGTTTAAAATTAGTTTACAGTGATTTCTGTATAACGTTTAGCATTCTGCAATAAATGTCTATTAATTATAATACGTTACGCACTGCTAGTAGCATTCTGAGACCATTAAGCGGTCGCGCTCAAACACCGAAAAAACGCTACTAAGATTAACAATATCTAAGAACGTTTCTACGATCGACATAATATGCAAAAGCATCAGGTCGTCCGCCAAAGCGTTTCCAAGTTCTAGCATGCAATTTTTACTATTTCTAAGACAGTAGGTGCCATTCTAATTCATTTAAAATTAGTTTACAGTGATTTCTGTATAACGTTTAGCCCTTCTGCAATAAATGTCTAATAATTATAATATGTTACGCACTGCTTGTAGCATTCTGTGACCATTAAGCGGTCGCGCTCAAAACCGAAAAAACGCTACTAAGATAAACAATATCTAAGAACGTTTCTAAGATCGACATAATATGCAAAAGCCTCAGGTCGTCCGCCAATCTGTTTCCAGGCTCTAGCATTCAGTTTTTACTATTTCTAAGACAGTAGGTGCCATTCTAATATATTTAAAATTAGTTTACAGTGATTTCTGTATAACGGTTAGCATTCTGCAATAAATGTCTATTAATTATAATACGTTACGCACTGCTAGTAGCATTCTGAGACCATTAAGCGGTCGCGCTTAAACACCGAAAAAACGCTACTAAGATAAACAAAAACTAACAACGTTTCTACGATCGACATAATATGCAAAAGCCTCAGGTCGTCCGCCAATGTGTTTCCAGGCTCTAGCATGCAATTTTTACTATTTCTAAGACAGTAGGTGCCATTCTAATTTATTTAAAATTAGTTTACAGTGATATCTGTATAACGTTTAGCCTTCTGCAATAAATGTCTAATAATTATAATATGTTACGCACTGCTAGTAGCATTCTGAGACCATTAAGCGGTCGCGCTCAAACACCGAAAAACCGCTACTAAGATAAACAATATCTAAGAACGTTTCTACGATCGACGTAATATGCAAAAGCCTCAGGTCGTCCGCCAATGCGTTTACAGGCTCTAGCATGCAATTTTTACTATTTCTAAGACAGTAGGTGCCATTCTAATTCATTTAAAATTAGTTTACAGTGATTTCTGTATAACGTTTAGCCTTCTGCAATAAATGTCTAATAATTATAATATGTTACGCACTGCTAGTAGCATTCTGAGACCATTAAGCGGTCGCGCTCAAACACCGAAAAAACGCTACTAAGATAAACAATATCTAAGAACGTTTCTAAGATCGACATAATATGCAAAAGCCTCAGGTCGTCCGCCAATGCGTTTACAGGCTCTAGCATGCAATTTTTACTATTTCTAAGACAGTAGGTGCCATTCTAATTCATTTAAAATTAGTTTACAGTGATTTCTGTATAACGTTTAGCATTCTGCAATAAATGTCTATTAATTATAATATGTTACGCACTGCTAGTAGCATTCTGAGACCATTAAGCGGTCGCGCTCGAACGCCGAAAAAACGCTACTAAGATAAACAATATCTAAGAACGTTTCTACGATCGACATAATATGCAAAAGCCTCAGGTCGTCCGCCAATGCGTTTACAGGCTCTAGCATGCCATCTTGTCTATTTCTATAACAGTAGGTGCCATTCTAATGAATTTAAAATTAGTTTACAGTAGTTTCTGTACTACCTTTAGCATTCTGCAATAAATGTCTAATAATTATAATATGTTACGCACTGCTTGTAGCATTCTGAGACCATTAAGCGGTCGCGCTCAAAAACCGAAAAAACGCTACTAAGATAAACAATATCTAAGAACGTTTCTATGATCGACATAATATGCAAAAGCCTCAGGTCGTCCGCCAATGCGTTTACAGGCTCTAGCATGCAATTTTTACTATTTCTAAAACAGTAGGTGCCATTCTAATAAGTTTAAAATTAGTTTACAGTGATTTCTGTATAACGTTTAGCATTCTGCAATAAATGTCTATTAATTATAATATGTTACGCACTGCTAGTATTATTCTGTGACCATTAAGCGGTCGCGCTCAAACACCGAAAAAACGCTACTAAGATTAACAATATCTAAGAACGTTTCTACGATCGACATAATATGCAAAAACCTCAGGTCGTCCGCCAATGCGTTTACAGGCTCTAGCATTCAATTTTTACTATTTCTAAAACAGTAGGTGCCATTCTAATAAGTTTACAATTAGTTTACAGTGATTTCTGTATAACGTTTAGCATTCTGCAATAAATGTCTATTAATTATAATATGTTACGCACTGCTAGTAGCATTCTGAGACCATTAAGCGGTCGCGCCCAAACACCGAAAAAACGCTACTAAGATTAACAATATCTAAGAACGTTTCTACGATCGACATAATATGCAAAAACCTCAGGTCGTCCGCCAATGCGTTTACAGGCTCTAGCATGCAATTTTTACTATTTCTAAAACAGTAGGTGCCATTCTAATAAGTTTAAAATTAGTTTACAGTGATTTCTGTATAACGTTTAGCATTCTGCAATAAATGTCTATTAATTATAATACGTTACGCACTGCTAGTAGCATTCTGAGACCATTAAGCGGTCGCGCTCAAACACCGAAAAAACGCTACTAAGATTAACAATATCTAAGAACGTTTCTACGATCGACATAATATGCAAAAGCATCAGGTCGTCCGCCAAAGCGTTTCCAGGCTCTAGCATGCAATTTTTACTATTTCTAAGACAGTAGGTGCCATTCTAATTCATTTAAAATTAGTTTACAGTGATTTCTGTATAACGTTTAGCCTTCTGCAATAAATGTCTAATAATTATAATATGTTACCAACTGCTTGTAACATTCTGTGACCATTAAGCGGTCGCGCTCAAAACCGAAAAAACGCTACTAAGATAAACAATATCTAAGAACGTTTCTAAGATCGACATAATATGCAAAAGCCTCAGGTCGTCCGCCAATCTGTTTCCAGGCTCTAGCATTCAGTTTTTACTATTTCTAAGACAGTAGGTGCCATTCTAATATATTTAAAATTAGTTTACAGTGATTTCTGTATAACGGTTAGCATTCTGCAATAAATGTCTAATAATTATAATATGTTACCCACTGCTAGTAGCATTCTGAGACTATTAAGCGGTCGCGCTTAAACACCGAAAAACGCTACTAAGATAAACAAAAACTAACAACGTTTCTACTATCGACATAATATGCAAAAGCCTCAGGTCGTACGCCAATGTGTTTCCAGGCTCTAGCATGCAATTTTTACTATTTCTAAGACAGTAGGTGCCATTCTAATTTATTTAAAATTAGTTTACAGTGATATCTGTATAACGTTTAGCCTTCTGCAATAAATGTCTAATAATTATAATATGTTACGCACTGCTAGTAGCATTCTGAGACCATTAAGCGGTCGCGCTCAAACACCGAAAAACCGCTACTAAGATAAACAATATCTAAGAACGTTTCTACGATCGACGTAATATGCAAAAGCCTCAGGTCGTCCGCCAATGCGTTTACAGGCTCTAGCATGCAATTTTTACTATTTCTAAGACAGTAGGTGCCATTCTAATTCATTTAAAATTAGTTTACAGTGATTTCTGTATAACGTTTAGCCTTCTGCAATAAATGTCTAATAATTATAATATGTTACGCACTGCTAGTAGCATTCTGAGACCATTAAGCGGTCGCGCTCAAACACCGAAAAAACGCTACTAAGATAAACAATATCTAAGAACGTTTCTAAGATCGACATAATATGCAAAAGCCTCAGGTCGTCCGCCAATCTGTTTCCAGGCTCTAGCATTCAGTTTTTACTATTTCTAAGACAGTAGGTGCCATTCTAATATATTTAAAATTAGTTTACAGTGATTTCTGTATAACGGTTAGCATTCTGCAATAAATGTCTATTAATTATAATACGTTACGCACTGCTAGTAGCATTCTGAGACCATTAAGCGGTCGCGCTTAAACACCGAAAAACGCTACTAAGATAAACAAAAACTAACAACGTTTCTACGATCGACATAATATGCAAAAGCCTCAGGTCGTCCGCCAATGTGTTTCCAGGCTCTAGCATGCAATTTTTACTATTTCTAAGACAGTAGGTGCCATTCTAATTTATTTAAAATTAGTTTACAGTGATATCTGTATAACGTTTAGCCTTCTGCAATAAATGTCTAATAATTATAATATGTTACGCACTGCTAGTAGCATTCTGAGACCATTAAGCGGTCGCGCTCAAACACCGAAAAACCGCTACTAAGATAAACAATATCTAAGAACGTTTCTACGATCGACGTAATATGCAAAAGCCTCAGGTCGTCCGCCAATGCGTTTACAGGCCCTAGCATGCAATTTTTACTATTTCTAAGACAGTAGGTGCCATTCTAATTCATTTAAAATTAGTTTACAGTGATTTCTGTATAACGTTTAGCCTTCTGCAATAAATGTCTAATAATTATAATATGTTACGCACTGCTAGTAGCATTCTGAGACCATTAAGCGGTCGCGCTCAAACACCGAAAAAACGCTACTAAGATAAACAATATCTAAGAACGTTTCTACGACCGACATAATATGCAAAAGCCTCAGGTCGTCCGCCAATGCGTTTACAGGCTCTAGCATGCAATTTTTACTATTTCTAAGACAGTAGGTGAAATTCTAATTCATTTAAAATTAGTTTACAGTGATTTCTGTATTACGTTTAGCCTTCTGCAATAAATGTCTAATAATTATAATATGTTACGCACTGCTAGTAGCATTCTGAGACCATTAAGCGGTCGCGCTTAAACACCGAAAAAACACTACTAAGATAAACAAAAACTAACAACGTTTCTACGATCGACATAATATGCAAAAGCCTCAGGTCGTCTGCCAATGTGCTTCCAGGCTCTAGCATGCAATTTTTACTATTTCTAAGACAGTAGGTACCATTCTAATAAATTTAAAATTAGTTTACAGTGATTTCTGTATAACGTTTAGCATTCTGCAATAAATGTCTAATAATTATAATATGTTACGCACTGCTAGTAGCATTCTGAGACCATTAAGCGGTCGCGCTCAAACACCGAAAAAACGCTACTATGATAAACAATATCTAAGAACGTTTCTACGATCGACATAATATGCAAAAGCCTCAGGTCGTCCGCCAATCTGTTTCCAGGCTCTAGCATGCAGTTTTTACTATTTCTAAGACAGTAGGTGCCATTCTAATATAATTAAAATTAGTTTACAGTGATTTCTGTATAACGGTTAGCATTCTGCAATAAATGTCTATTAATTATAATACGTTACGCACTGCTAGTAGCATTCTGAAACCATTAAGCGGTCGCGCTTAAACACCGAAAAAACGCCACTAAGATAAACAAAAACTAACAACGTTTCTACGATCGACATAATATGCAAAAGCCTCAGGTCGTCCGCCAATGTGTTTCCAGGCTCTAGCATGCAATTTTTTCTATTTCTAAGACAATAGGTGCCATTCTAATAAATTTAAAATTAGTTTACAGTGATTTCTGTATAACGTTTAGCATTCTGCATTAAATGTCTAATAATTATAATATGTTACGCACTGCTTGTAGCATTCTGAGACCATTAAGCGTACGCGCTCAAACACCGAAAAAACGCTACTAAGATAAACAATATCTAAGAACGTTTCTGCGATCGACATAATATGCAAAAGCCTCAGGTCGTCCGCCAATGCGTTTACAGGCTCTAGCATGCAATTTTTACTATTTCTAAGACAGTAGGTGCCATTCTAATAAGTTTAAAATTAGTTTACAGTGATTTCTGTATAACGTTTAGCATTCTGCAATAAATGTCTATTAATTATAATATGTTACGCACTGCTAGTAGCATTCTGTGACCATTAAGCGGTCGCGCTCAAACACCGAAAAAACGCTACTAAGATAAACAATATCTAAGAACGTTTCTACGATCGACATAATATGCAACAGCATCAGGTCGTCCGCCAAAGCGTTTCCAGGCACTAGCATGCAATTTTTACTATTTCTAAGACAGTAGGTGCCATTCTAATTCATTTAAAATTAGTTTACAGTGATTTCTGTATAACGTTTAGCATTCTGCAATAAATGTCTAATAATTATAATATGTTACGCACTGCTTGTAGCATTCTGAGACCATTAAGCGTACGCGCTCAAACACCGAAAAAACGCTACTAAGATAAACAATATCTAAGAACGTTTCTGCGATCGACATAATATGCAAAAGCCTCAGGTCGTCCACCAATGCGTTTACAGGCTCTAGCTTGCAATTTTTACTATTTCTAAGACAGTAGGTGCCATTCTAATTCATTTAAAATTAGTTTACAGTGATTTCTGTATAACTTTTAGCCTTCTGCAATAAATGTCTAATAATTATAATATGTTACGCACTGCTAGTAGCATTCTGATACCATTAAGCGGTCGCGCTCAAACAACGAAAAACGCTACTAAGATAATTAATATTTAAGAACGTTTCTACGATCGACATAATATGCAAACTCCTCAGGTCGTCCGCCAAAGCGTTTACAGGCTCTAGCATGGAATTTTCACTATTTCTATGACAGTAGGTGTCATTCTAATTCATTTAAAATTAGTTTACAGTGATTTCTGTATAACGTTTAGCATTCTGCAATAAATGTCTATTAATTATAATACGTTACGCACTGCTAGTAGCATTCTGAGACCATTAAGCGGTCGCGCTCAAACACCGAAAAAACGCTACTATGATAAACAAAAACTAAGAACGTTTCTACGATCGACATAATATGCAAAAGCCTCAGGTCGTCCGCCAATGCGTTTACATACTCTAGCATGCAATTTTTACTATTTCTAAGACAGTAGGTGCCATTCTAATTCATTTAAAATTAGTTTACAGTGATTTCTGTATAACGTTTAGCATTCTGCAATAAATGTCTATTAATTATAATACGTTACGCACTGCTAGTAGCATTCTGAGACCATTAAGCGGTCGCGCTCAAACACCGAAAAAACGCTACTATGATAAACAATATCTAAGAACGTTTCTACGATCGACATAATATGCAAAAGCCTCAGGTCGTCCGCCAATCTGTTTCCAGGCTCTAGCATGCAATTTTTACTATTTCTAAGACAGTAGGTGCCATTCTAATAAATTTAAAATTAGTTTACAGTGATTTCTGTATAACGTTTAGCATTCTGCAATAAATGTCTAATAATTATAATATGTTACGCACTGCTTGTAGCATTCTGAGACCATTAAGCGGTCGCGCTCAAACACCGAAAAAACGCTACTAAGATAAACAATATCTAAGAACGTTTCTACGATCGACATAATATGCAAAAGCATCAGGGCGCCCGCCAAAGCTTTTACAGGCTCTAGCATGCAATTTTTACTATTTCTAAGACAGTAGGTGCCATTCTAACTCATTTAAAATTAGTTTACAGTGATTTCTGTATAACGTTTAGCCTTCTGCAATAAATGTCTAATAATTATAATATGTTACGCACTGCTAGTAGCATTCTGAGACTATTAAGCGGTCGCGCTCAAACAACTAAAAACCGCTACTAAGATAACCAATATCTAAGAACGTTTCGACGATCGACATAATATGCAAAAGCCTCAGGTCGTCCGCCAAAGCGTTTACAGGCTCTAGCATGCAGTTTTTACTATTTCTAAAACAGTAGGTGCCATTCTAATTCATTTAAAATTAGTTTACAGTCATTTCTGTAAAACGTTTAACATTCTGCAATAACTGTCTATTAATTAAAATATGTTACGCACTGCTAGTAGCATTCTGAGACCACTAAGCGGTCGCTCTCAAACACCGATATAGTGCTACTAAAATGACAAATATCTAAGAGCGTTTCTACTATCGAATTAATATGCAAAAGTCTCAGGTCGTACGCCAGAGCGATTACAGGTTCTAGCATGCCATCTTGTCTATTTCTATAACAGTAGGTGCCATTCTAATAAATTTAAAATTAGTTTATAGTAGTTTCTGTACTACCATTAGCATTCTGCAATAAATGTCTATTAATTATAATATGTTACGCACTGCTAGTAGCATTCTGAGACCACTAAGCGGTCGCTCTCAAACACCGAAATAGTGCTACTAAAATGACAAATATCTAAGAGCGTTTCTACTATCGAATTAATATGCAAAAGTCTCAGGTCGTACGCCAGAGCGATTACAGGTTCTAGCATGCCATCTTGTCTATTTCTATAACAGTAGGTGCCATTCTAATAAATTTAAAATTAGTTTATAGTAGTTTCTGTACTACCATTAGCATTCTGCAATAAATGTCTATTAATTATAATATGTTACGCACTTCTAGTAGCATTCTGAGACCATTAATCAGTCGCGCTCAAACACCGGAAAAACGCTACTAAGATAAACAATATCTAAGAACGTTTCTACGATCGACATAATATGCAAAAGCATCAGGTCGTCCGCCAAAGCGTTTACAGGCTCTAGCATGCAATTTTTACTATTTCTAAGACAGTAGGTGCCATTCTAATTCATTTAAAATTAGTTTACAGTGATTTCTGTATAACGTTTAGCCTTCTGCAATAAATGTCTAATAATTATAATATGTTACGCACTGCTAGTAGCATTCTGAGACCATTAAGCGGTCGCGCTCAAACACCGAAATAGCGCTACTAAGATGACAAACATCTAAGAGCGTTTCTACTATCGAAATAATATGCAAAAGTTTTAGGTCGTTCGCCAGAGCGTTTACAGGCTCTAGCATGCCATCTTGTCTATTTCTATAACAGTAGGTATCATTTTAATAAAGTTTAAAATTAGTTGTCAGGTTTTCTGTACAACCTTTAGCATTCTTCAATAAATGTCTATTAATTATAATATGTTACGCACTGCTAGTAGCATTCTGAGAACATTAAGCGGTTGCGCTCAAACACCGAAAAAACGCTACTAAGATAAACAATATCTAAGAACGTTTCTACGATCGACATAATATCCAAAAGCCTCAGGTCGTCCGCTAAAGCGTTTGCAGGCTGTAGCATGCCATTTTTACTATTTCTAAGATAGTAGGTGCCATTCTAATTCATTTAAAATTAGTTTACAGTGATTTCTGTACAACGTTTAGAATTCTGCAATAAATGTTTATTAATTATAATATGTTACGCACTGCTAGTAGCATTCTGAGGCCACTAAGCGGTCGCTCTCAAACACCGAAATAGTGCTACTAAAATGACAAATATCTAAGAACGTTTCTACGATCGACATATATGCAAAAGCCTCAGGTCGTCCACTAAAGCTTTTACAGGCTCTAGCATGTCATTTTTACTATTTCTAAGACAGTAGGTGCCATTCTAATTCATTTAAAATTAGTTTACAGTGATTTCTGTACAACGTTTAGCATTATGCAATAAATGTCTGTAAATTATAATATGTTACGCACTGCTAGTAGCATTCTGAGGCCATTAAGCGGTCGCTCTCAAACACCGAAATAGTTCTATTAAAAGAAACAATATCTAAGAGCGTTTCTACTATCGAAATGATATGAAAAATATCTGAGGTCGTCCGTCAGAACGTTTACAGGCTTTAGTATGCCATTTTGTCTATGTTTAGACAGTAACGTCCTTTCTAATGCATTTAAAATTAGTTTACAGTAGTTTCTGTATAACCTTTAGCATTCTGCAATAAATGTCTATTAATTATAATATGTTACGCACTGCTAGTAGCATTCTGAGACCATTAAGCGGTCGCGCTCAAACACCGAAATAGCGCTACTAAGATGACAAATTTCTAAGAGCGCGTCTACTATCGAAATAATATGCAAAAGCCTCAGGTCGTCCGCCAGAGCGTTTACAGGCTCTAGCATGCCATCTTGTCTATTTCTATAACAGTAGGTATCATTCTAATGAATTTAAAATTAGTTTATAGTAGTTTCTGCACTACTTTTAGCATTCTGCAATTAATGTCTATTAATTATAATATGTTACGCACTGCTAGTAGCATTCTGAGACCAATAACCGGTCGCGCTCAAAAACCGAAAAAACGCTACTAAGATAAACAATATCTAAGAACGTTTCTACGATCGACATAATATGCAAAAGCCTCAGGTCGTCCGCTAAAGCGTTTACAGGTTCTAGCATGTAATTTTTACTATTTCTAAGACATTAGGTGCCATTCTCATTCATTTAAAATTAGTTTACAGTGATTTCTGTAAAACGTTTAGAATTCTGCAATAAATTTCTATTAATTATAATATATTACGCACTGCAAGCAGCATTCTGAGACCACTACGCGGTCGCTCTCAAACACCGAAATAGTGCTATTAAAATAAACAATATCCAAGAGCGTTTCTACTATCGAAATGATATGAAAAATATCTGAGGTCGTCAGTCAGAGCGTTTACAGGCTTTAGTATGCTATTTTGTCTATTTTTAAACAGTAAGAGTCATTCTAATGCATTTAAAATTAGTTAAAGTATAACGTTTAGCATTCTGCAATAATTGTCTATTAATTATAATACGTTACGCACTGCTAGTAGCATTCTGAGACCATTAAGCAGTCGCGCTCAAACACCGAAAAAACGCTACTAAGATAAACAATATCTAAGAACGTTTCTATGATCGACATATTATGCAAAAGCCTCAGGTCGTCCGCCGAAGCGTTTACAGGTTCTAGCATGCAATTTTTATTATTTCTAAGACAGTAGGTGCCTTTCTAATTCATTTAAAATTAGTTTACAGTGATTTCTGTAAAACGTTTAGAATTCTGCAATAAATTTCTATTAATTATAATATATTACGCACTGCAAGCAGCATTCTGAGACCATTAAGCGGTCGCGCTCAAACACCGAAAAAACGCTACTAAGATAATTAATATCTAAGAACGTTTCTACGAACGACATAATATGCAAAAGCCTCAGGTCGTCCGCCAAAGCGTTTACAGGCTCTAGCATGCAATTTTTACTATTTCTAAGACAGTAGGTGCCATTCTAATTCATTTAAAATTAGTTTACAGTGATTTCTGTATAACGTTTAGAATTCTGCAATAAATTTCTATTAATTATAATATGTTACGCACTACTAGCAGCATTCTGAGACCATTAAGCGGTCGCGCTCAAACACCGAAAAAACGCTACTAAGATAATTAATATCTAAGAACGTTTCTACGATCGACATAATATACAAAAGCCTCAGGTCGTCCGCCAAGCGTTTACAGGTTCTAGCATGAAATCTTTACTATTTCTAAAACAGTAGGTGCAATTCTAATTCATTTAAAATAAGTTTACAGTGATTTCTGTATAACGTTTAGCATTCTGCAATAAATTTCTAGTAATTATAATATGTTACGCACTGCTAGTAGCATTCTGAGACCATTAAGCGGTCGCGCTCAAACATCGAAATAGCGCTACTAAGATGACAAATATCTAAGAGCGTTTCTACTATCGAAATAATATGCAAAATTTTTAGGTCGTCCGCCAGAGCGTTTACAGGCTCTAGCATGCCATTTTGTCTATTTCTAAAACAGTAGGTGCCATTATAATGAATTTAAAATTAGTTTATTGTAGTTTCTGTACTACCTTTTTGCATTCTGTAATAAATGTCTATTAATTATAATATGTTACGCACTGCTAGTAGCATTCTGAGGCCATTAAGCGGTCGCTCACAAACACCGAAATAGTTCTATTAAGATGACAAATATCTAAGAGCGCGTCTACTATCGAAATAGGCTGCAAAAGTCTCAGGTCGGCCGCCAGAGCGTTTACAGGCTCTAGCATGCCATCCTGTCTAATTCTATAACAGTAGGTGCCATTCTAATGAATTTAAAATTAGTTTATAGTAGTTTCTGTACTACCTTTAGCATTCTGCAATAAATGTCTATTAATTATAATATGTTACGCACTGCTAGTAGCATTCTGAGACCATTAACCAGTCGCGCTCAAAAACCGAAAAAACGCTACTAAGATAAACAATATCTAAGAACGTTTCTGCGATCGACATAATATGCAAAAGCCTCAGGTCGGCCGCTAAAGCTTTTACAGGCTCTAGCATGCCATTTTTACTATTTCTAAGACAGTAGGTGCCATTTTAATTCATTTAAAATCAGTTTACAGTGTTTTCTGTGCAACGTTTAGTATTCTGCAATAAATGTCTATCAATTATAATATGTTACGCACTGCTAGTAGCATTCTGAGGCCATTAAGCGTTCGCTTTCAAACACCGAAATAGTGCTATTAAAATAAACAATATCTAAGAACGTTTCTACTATCGAAATGATATGAAAAATATCTGAGGTCATCCGTCAGAGCGTTTACAGGCTTTAGTATGCTATTTTGTCTATTTTTAAACAGTAAGAGTCATTCTAATGCATTTAAAATTAGTTAAAGTATAACCTTTATCATTCTGCAATGAATGTCTATTAATTGTAGTATGTTACGCACTACTAGTAGCATTCTGAGACCATTAAGCGGTCGCGCTCAAAAACCAAAAAAACGCTACTAAGATAAACAATATCTAAGAAAGTTTCTATGATCGACATATTATGCAAAAGCCTCAGGTCGTCCGCCAAGCGTTTACAGGTTCTAGCATGCAATTTTTACTATTTCTAAGACAGTAGGTGCCTTTCTAATTCATTTAAAATTAGTTTACAGTGATTTCTGTATAACGTTTAGCATTCTGCAATAATTGTCTATTAATTATAATACGTTACGCACTGCTAGTAGCATTCTGAGACCATTAAGCAGTCGCGCTCAAACACCGAAAAAACGCTACTAAGATAAACAATATCTAAGAACGTTTCTATGATCGACATATTATGCAAAAGCCTCAGGTCGTCCGCCGAAGCGTTTACAGGTTCTAGCATGCAATTTTTACTATTTCTAAGACAGTAGGTGCCATTCTAATTCATTTAAAATTAGTTTACAGTGATTTCTGTATAACGTTTAACATTATGCAATAAATGTCTATTAATTATAATACGTTACGCACTGCTAATGGCATTCTGAGACCATTAAGCGGTCGCGCTCAAACACCGAAAGAACGCTACTAAGATAAACAAAAACTAAGAACGTTTCTACGATCGACATAATATGCAAAAGCCTAAGGTCGTCCGCCGAAGCGTTTGCATGCTCTAGCATGCAATTTTTACTATTTCTAAGACAGTAGGTGCCTTTCTAATTCATTTAAAATTAGTTTACAGTGATTTCTGTATAACGTTTTGCATTCTGCAATAAATGTCTATTAATTATAATATGTTACGCACTGCTAGTAGCATTCTGAGACCATTAAGCGGTTGCGCTCAATTACCGAAATAGCGCTACTAAGATGACAAATATCTAAGAGCGTTTCTACTATCGAAATATTATGCAAAAGTTGTAGGTCGTCCGCCAGAGCGTTTACAGGCTCTTGCATGCCATCTTGTCTATTTCTATAACAGTAGGTACCATTCTAATAAAGTTTAAAATTAGTTTTCAGTTTTTCTGTACAATCTTTAGCATTCTTCAATAAATGTCTATTAATTATAATATGTTACGCACTTCTAGTAGCATTCTGAGGCCACTACGCGGTCGCTCTCAAACGCCGAAATAGTGCTATTAAAATAAACAATATCCAAGAGCGTTTCTACAAACGAAATGATATGAAAAATATCTGAGGTCTTCCTTCAGGGCGTTTACAGGCTTTAGTATGCCATTTTGTCTATGTTTAAACAGTAGGGGCCATTCTAATGCATTTATAATTAGTTTATAGTAGTTTCTGTACTACCTTTTGCATTCTGCAATAAATGTCTAATAATTATAATATGTTACGCACTGCTTGTAGCATTCTGAGACCATTAAGCGGTCGCGCTCAAAAACCGAAAAAACGCTACTAAGATAAACAATATCTAAGAACGTTTCTATGATCGACATAATATGCAAAAGCCTCAGGTCGTCCGCCGAAGCGTTTACAGGCTCTAGCATGCAATTTTTACTATTTCTAAGACAGTAGGTGCCATTCTAATTCATTTAAATTAGTTTACAGTGATTTCTGTATAACGTTTAGCATTCTGCAATAAATGTCTATTAATTATAATTCGTTACGCACTGCTAGTAGCATTCTGAAACCATTAAGCGGTCGCGCTCAAACACCGAAAAAACGCTACTAAGATAAACAATATCTAAGAACGTTTCTACGATCGACATAATATGCAAAAGCCTCAGGTCGTCCGCCAATGCGTTTACAGGCTCTAGAATGCAATTTTTACTATTTCTAAGACAGTAGGTGCCATTCTAATAAGTTTAAAATTAGTTTACAGTGATTTCTGTATAACGTTTAGCATTCTGCATTAAATGTCTATTAATTATAATATGTTACGCACTGCTAGTAGCATTCTGTGACCATTAAGCGGTCGCGCTCAAACACCGAAAAAACGCTACTAAGATAAACAATATCTAAGAACGTTTCTACGATCGACATAATATGCAAAAGCATCAGGTCGTCCGCCAATGCGTTTCCAGGCTCTAGCATGCAATTTTTACTATTTCTAAGACAGTAGGTGCCATTCTAATTCATTTAAAATTAGTTTACAGTGATTTCTGTATAACGTTTAGCCTTCTGCAATAAATGTCTAATAATTATAATATGTTACGCACTGCTTGTAGCATTCTGTGACCATTAAGCGGTCGCGCTCAAAACCGAAAAAACGCTACTAAGATAAACAATATCTAAGAATGTTTCTAAGATCGACATAATATGCAAAAGCCTCAGGTCGTCCGCCAATCTGTTTCCAGGCTCTAGCATTCAGTTTTTACTATTTCTAAGACAGTAGGTGCCATTCTAATATATTTAAAATTAGGTTACAGTGATTTCTGTATAACGGTTAGCATTCTGCAATAAATGTCTATTAATTATAATACGTTACGCACTGCTAGTAGCATTCTGAGACCATTAAGCGGTCGCGCTTAAACGCCGAAAAAACGCTACTAAGATAAACAAAAACTAACAACGTTTCTACTATCGACATAATATGCAAAAGCCTCAGGTCGTCCGCCAATGTGTTTCCAGGCTCTAGCATTCAGTTTTTACTATTTCTAAGACAGTAGGTGCCATTCTAATATATTTAAAATTAGGTTACAGTGATTTCTGTATAACGTTTAGCCTTCTGCAATAAATGTCTAATAATTATAATATGTTACGCACTGCTAGTAGCATTCTGAGACCATTAAGCGGTCGCGCTCAAACACCGAAAAAACGCTACTAAGATAAACAATATCTAAGAACGTTTCTACGATCGACGTAATATGCAAAAGCCTCAGGTCGTCCGCCAATGCGTTTACAGGCTCTAGCATGCAATTTTTACTATGTCTAAGACAGTAGGTGCCATTCTAATTCATTTAAAATTAGTTTACAGTGATTTCTGTATAACGTTTAGCCTTCTGCAATAAATATCTAATAATTATAATATGTTACGCACTGCTAGTAGCATTCTGAGACCATTAAGCGGTCGCGCCCAAACACCGAAAAAACGCTACTAAGATAAACAATATCTAAGAACGTTTCTACGACCGACATAATATGCAAAAGCCTCAGGTCGTCCGCCAATGCGTTTACAGGCGCTAGCATGCAATTTTTACTATTTCTAAGACAGTAGGTGCCATTCTAATTCATTTAAAATTAGTTTACAGTGATTTCTGTATTACGTTTAGCCTTCTGCAATAAATGTCTAATAATTATAATATGTTACGCACTGCTAGTAGCATTCTGAGACCATTAAGCGGTCGCGCTTAAACACCGAAAAAACACTACTAAGATAAACAAAAACTAACAACGTTTCTACGATCGACATAATATGCAAAAGCCTCAGGTCGTCCGCCAATGTGCTTCCAGGCTCTAGCATGCAATTTTTACGATTTCTAAGACAGTAGGTGCCATTCTAATAAATTTAAAATTAGTTTACAGTGATTTCTGTATAACGTTTAGCATTCTGTAATAAATGTCTAATAATTATAATATGTTACGCACTGCTAGTAGCATTCTGAGACCATTAAGCGGTCGCGCTCAAACACCGAAAAAACGCTACTATGATAAACAATATCTAAGAACGTTTCTACGATCGACATAATATGCAAAAGCCTCAGGTCGTCCGCCAATCTGTTTCCAGGCTCTAGCATGCAGTTTTTACTATTTCTAAGACAGTAGGTGCCATTCTAATATAATTAAAATTAGTTTACAGTGATTTCTGTATAACGTTTAGCATTCTGCAATAAATGTCTATTAATTATAATACGTTACGCACTGCTAGTAGCATTCTGAGACCATTAAGCGGTCGCGCTTAAACACCGAAAAAACGCTACTAAGATAAACAAAAACTAACAACGTTTCTACGATCGACATAATATGCAAAAGCCTCAGGTCGTCCGCCAATGTGTTTCCAGGCTCTAGCATGCATTTTTTTCTATTTCTAAGACAATAGGTGCCATTCTAATAAATTTAAAATTAGTTTACAGTGATTTCTGTATAACGTTTAGCATTCTGCAATAAATGTCTAATAATTATAATATGTTACGCACTGCTTGTAGCATTCTGAGACCATTAAGCGTACGCGCTCAAACACGGAAAAAACGCTACTAAGATAAACAATATCTAAGAACGTTTCTGCGATCGACATAATATGCAAAAGCCTCAGGTCGTCCACCAATGCGTTTACAGGCTCTAGCATGCAATTTTTACTATTTCTAAGACAGTAGGTGCCATTCTAATTCATTTAAAATTAGTTTACAGTGATTTCTGTATAACGTTTAGCCTTCTGCAATAAATGTCTAATAATTATAATATGTTACGCACTGCTAGTAGCATTCTGATACCATTAAGCGGTCGCGCTCAAACAACGAAAAACGCTACTAAGATAATTAATATTTAAGAACGTTTCTGCGATCGACATAATATGCAAAAGCCTCAGGTCGTCCACCAATGCGTTTACAGGCTCTAGCATGCAATTTTTACTATTTCTAAGACAGTAGGTGCCATTCTAATTCATTTAAAATTAGTTTACAGTGATTTCTGTATAACGGTTAGCATTATGCAATAAGTGTCTATTAATTATAATACGTTACGCACTGCTAGTAGCATTCTGAGACCATTAAGCGGTCGCGCTTAAACGCCGAAAAAACGCTACTAAGATAAACAAAAACTAACAACGTTTCTACGATCGACATAATATGCAAAAGCCTCAGGTCGTCCGCCAATGTGTTTCCAGGCTCTAGCATGCAATTTTTACTATTTCTAAGTCAGTAGGTGCCATTCTAATTTATTTAAAATTAGTTTACAGTGATATCTGTATAACGTTTAGCCTTCTGCAATAAATGTCTAATAATTATAATATGTTACGCACTGCTAGTAGCATTCTGAGACCATTAAGCGGTCGCGCTCAAACACCGAAAAAACGCTACTAAGATAAACAATATCTAAGAACGTTTCTACGATCGACGTAATATGCAAAAGCCTCAGGTCGTCCGCCAATGCGTTTACAGGCTCTAGCATGCAATTTTTACTATGTCTAAGACAGTAGGTGCCATTCTAATTCATTTAAAATTAGTTTACAGTGATTTCTGTATAACGTTTAGCCTTCTGCAATAAATTTCTAATAATTATAATATGTTACGCACTGCTAGTAGCATTCTGAGACCATTAAGCGGTCGCGCCCAAACACCGAAAAAACGCTACTAAGATAAACAATATCTAAGAACGTTTCTACGACCGACATAATATGCAAAAGCCTCAGGTCGTCCGCCAATGCGTTTACAGGCTCTAGCATGCAATTTTTACTATTTCTAAGACAGTAGGTGCCATTCTAATTCATTTAAAATTAGTTTACAGTGATTTCTGTATTACGTTTAGCCTTCTGCAATAAATGTATAATAATTATAATATGTTACGCACTGCTAGTAGCATTCTGAGACCATTAAGCGGTCGCGCTTAAACACCGAAAAAACACTACTAAGATAAACAAAAACTAACAACGTTTCTACGATCGACATAATATGCAAAAGCCTCAGGTCGTCCGCCAATGTGCTTCCAGGCTCTAGCATTCAATTTTTACGATTTCTAAGACAGTAGGTGCCATTCTAATAAATTTAAAACTAGTTTACAGTGATTTCTGTATAACGTTTAGCATTCTGCAATAAATGTCTAATAATTATAATATGCTACGCACTGCTAGTAGCATTCTGAGACCATTAAGCGGTCGCGCTCAAACACCGAAAAAACGCTACTATGATAAACAATATCTAAGAACGTTTCTACGATCGACATAATATGCAAAAGCCTCAGGTCGTCCGCCAATCTGTTTCCAGGCTCTAGCATGCAGTTTTTACTATTTCTAAGACAGTAGGTGCCATTCTAATATAATTAAAATTAGTTTACAGTGATTTCTGTATAACGTTTAGCATTCTGCAATAAATGTCTATTAATTATAATACGTTACGCACTGCTAGTAGCATTCTGAGACCATTAAGCGGTCGCGCTTAAACACCGAAAAAACGCTACTAAGATAAACAAAAACTAACAACGTTTCTACGATCGACATAATATGCAAAAGCCTCAGGTCGTCCGCCAATGTGTTTCCAGGCTCTAGCATGCAATTTTTTCTATTTCTAAGACAATAGGTGCCATTCTAATAAATTTAAAATTAGTTTACAGTGATTTCTGTATAACGTTTAGCATTCTGCAATAAATGTCTAATAATTATAATACGTTACGCACTGCTAGTAGCATTCTGAGACCATTAAGCGGTCGCGCTCAAACACCGAAAAAACGCTACTATGATAAACAAAAACTAAGAACGTTTCTACGATCGACATAATATGCAAAAGCCCCAGGTCGTCCGCCAATGCGTTTACAGGCTCTAGCATGCAATTTTCACTATTTCTATGACAGTAGGTGTCATTCTAATTCATTTAAAATTAGTTTACAGTGATTTCTGTATAACGTTTAGCATTCTGCAATAAATGTCTATTAATTATAATACGTTACGCACTGCTAGTAGCATTCTGAGACCATTAAGCGGTCGCGCTCAAACACCGAAAAAACGCTACTATGATAAACAAAAACTAAGAACGTTTCTACGATCGACATAATATGCAAAAGCCCCAGGTCGTCCGCCAATGCGTTTACATGGTCTAGCATGCAATTTTTACTATTTCTAAGACAGTAGGTGCCATTCTAATTCATTTAAAATTAGTTTACAGTGATTTCTGTATAACGTTTAGCATTCTGCAATAAATGTCTATTAATTATAATATGTTACGCACTGCTAGTAGCATTCTGTGACCATTAAGCGGTCGCGCTCAAACACCGAAAAAACGCTACTAAGATAAACAATATCTAAGAACGTTTCTACGATCGACATAATATGCAAAAGCCTCAGGTCGTCCGCCAATGCGTTTACAGGCTCTAGCATGCCATCTTGTCTATTTCTATAACAGTAGGTGCCATTCTAATGAATTTAAAATTAGTTTATAGTAGTTTCTGTACTACCTTTAGCATTCTGCAATAAATGTCTAATAATTATAATATGTTACGCACTGCTTGTAGCATTCTGTGACCATTAAGCGGTCGCGCTCAAAAACCGAAAAAACGCTACTAAGATAAACAATATCTAAGAACGTTTCTATGATCGACATAATATGCAAAAGCCTCAGGTCGTCCGCCGAAGCGTTTACAGGCTCTAGCATGCACTTTTTACTATTTCTAAGACAGTAGGTGCCATTCTAATTCATTTAAAATTAGTTTACAGTGATTTCTGTATAACGTTTAGCATTCTGCAATAAATGTCTATTAATTATAATACGTTACGCACTGCTAGTAGCATTCTGAGACCATTAAGCGGTCGCGCTCAAACACCGAAAAAACGCTACTATGATAAACAACAACTAAGAACGTTTCTACGATCGACATAATATGCAAAAGCCCCAGGTCGTCCGCCAATGCGTTTACATGCTCTAGCATGCAATTTTTACTATTTCTAAGACAGTAGGTGCCATTCTAATTCATTTAAAATTAGTTTACAGTGATTTCTGTATAACGTTTAGCATTCTGCAATAAATGTCTATTAATTATAATATGTTACGCACTGCTAGTAGCATTCTGAGACCATTAAGCGGTCGCGCTCAAACACCGAAAAAACGCTACTAAGATAAACAATATCTAAGAACGTTTCTACGATCGACATAATATGCAAAAGCCTCAGGTCGTCCGCCAATGCGTTTACAGGCTCTAGCATGCCATCTTGTCTATTTCTATAACAGTAGGTGCCATTCTAATGAATTTAAAATTAGTTTATAGTAGTTTCTGTACTACCTTTAGCATTCTGCAATAAATGTCTAATAATTATAATATGTTACGCACTGCTTGTAGCATTCTGAGACCATTAAGCGGTCGCGCTCAAAAACCGAAAAAACGCTACTAAGATAAACAATATCTAAGAACGTTTCTACGATCGACATAATATGCAAAAGCCTCAGGTCGTCCGCCAATGCGTTTACAGGCTCTAGCATGCCATCTTGTCTATTTCTATAACAGTAGGTGCCATTCTAATGAATTTAAAATTAGTTTATAGTAGTTTCTGTACTACCTTTAGCATTCTGCAATAAATGTCTAATAATTATAATATGTTACGCACTGCTTGTAGCATTCTGAGACCATTAAGCGTACGCGCTCAAACACCGAAAAAACGCTACTATGATAAACAATATCTAAGAACGTTTCTACGATCGACATAATATGCAAAAGCCTCAGGTCGTCCGCCAATCTGTTTCCAGGCTCTAGCATGCAGTTTTTACTATTTCTAAGACAGTAGGTGCCATTCTAATATAATGAAAATTAGTTTACAGTGATTTCTGTATAACGTTTAGGATTCTGCAATAAATGTCTATTAATTATAATACGATACGCACTGCTAGTAGCATTCTGAGACCATTAAGCGGTCGCGCTTAAACACCGAAAAAACGCTACTAAGATAAACAAAAACTAACAACGTTTCTACGATCGACATAATATGCAAAAGCCTCAGGTCGTCCGCCAATGTGTTTCCAGGCTCTAGCATGCAATTTTTTCTATTTCTAAGACAATAGGTGCCATTCTAATAAATTTAAAATTAGTTTACAGTGATTTCTGTATAACGTTTAGCATTCTGCAATAAATGTCTAATAATTATAATATGTTACGCACTGCTTGTAGCATTCTGAGACCATTAAGCGTACGCGCTCAAACACCGAAAAAACGCTACTAAGATAAACAATATCTAAGAACGTTTCTGCGATCGACATAATATGCAAAAGCCTCAGGTCGTCCACCAATGCGTTTACAGGCTCTAGCATGCAATTTTTACTATTTCTAAGACAGTAGGTGCCATTCTAATTCATTTAAAATTAGTTTACAGTGATTTCTGTATAACGTTTAGCCTTCTGCAATAAATGTCTAATAATTATAATATGTTACGTACTGCTAGTAGCATTCTGATACCATTAAGCGGTCGCGCTCAAACAACGAAAAACGCTACTAAGATAATTAATATTTAAGAACGTTTCTACGATCGACATAATATGCAAACTCCTCAGGTCGTCCGCCAAAGCGTTTACAGGCTCTAGCATGCAATTTTCACTATTTCTATGACAGTAGGTGTCATTCTAATTCATTTAAAATTAGTTTACAGTGATTTCTGTATAACGTTTAGCATTCTGCAATAAATGTCTATTAATTATAATACGTTACGCACTGCTAGTAGCATTCTGAGACCATTAAGCGGTCGCGCTCAAACACCGAAAAAACGCTACTAAGATAAACAATATCTAAGAACGTTTCTACGATCGACATAATATGCAAAAGCATCAGGTCGTCCGCCAAAGCGTTTCCAGGCTCTAGCATGCAATTTTTACTATTTATAAGACAGTAGGTGCCATTCTAATTCATTTAAAATTAGTTTACAGTGATTTCTGTATAACGTTTAGCCTTCTGCAATAAATGTCTAATAATTATAATATGTTACGCACTGCTTGTAGCATTCTGTGACCATTAAGCGGTCGCGCTCAAAACCGAAAAAACGCTACTAAGATAAACAATATCTAAGAATGTTTCTAAGATCGACATAATATGCAAAAGCCTCAGGTCGTCCGCCAATCTGTTTCCAGGCTCTAGCATTCAGTTTTTACTATTTCTAAGACAGTAGGTGCCATTCTAATATATTTAAAATTAGTTTACAGTGATTTCTGTATAACGGTTAGCATTCTGCAATAAATGTCTATTAATTATAATACGTTACGCACTGCTAGTAGCATTCTGAGACCATTAAGCGGTCGCGCTTAAACGCCGAAAAAACGCTACTAAGATAAACAAAAACTAACAACGTTTCTACGATCGACATAATATGCAAAAGCCTCAGGTCGTCCGCCAATGTGTTTCCAGGCTCTAGCATGCAATTTTTACTATTTCTAAGACAGTAGGTGCCATTCTAATTTATTTAAAATTAGTTTACAGTGATATCTGTATAACGTTTAGCCTTCTGCAATAAATGTCTAATAATTATAATATGTTACGCACTGCTAGTAGCATTCTGAGACCATTAAGCGGTCGCGCTCAAACACCGAAAAAACGCTACTAAGATAAACAATATCTAAGAACGTTTCTACGATCGACGTAATATGCAAAAGCCTCAGGTCGTCCGCCAATGCGTTTACAGGCTCTAGCTTGCAATTTTTACTATGTCTAAGACAGTAGGTGCCATTCTAATTCATTTAAAATTAGTTTACAGTGATTTCTGTATAACGTTTAGCCTTCTGCAATAAATGTCTAATAATTATAATATGTTACGCACTGCTAGTAGCATTCTGAGACCATTAAGCGGTCGCGCCCAAACACCGAAAAAACGCTACTAAGATAAACAATATCTAAGAACGTTTCTACGACCGACATAATATGCAAAAGCCTCAGGTCGTCCGCCAATGCGTTTACAGGCTCTAGCATGCAATTTTTACTATTTCTAAGACAGTAGGTGCCATTCTAATTCATTTAAAATTAGTTTACAGTGATTTCTGTATTACGTTTAGCCTTCTGCAATAAATGTCTAATAATTATAATATGTTACGCACTGCTAGTAGCATTCTGAGACCATTAAGCGGTCGCGCTTAAACACCGAAAAAACACTACTAAGATAAACAAAAACTAACAACGTTTCTACGATCGACATAATATGCAAAAGCCTCAGGTCGTCCGCCAATGTGCTTCCAGGCTCTAGCATGCAATTTTTACTATTTCTAAGACAGTAGGTGCCATTCTAATATAATTAAAATTAGTTTACAGTGATTTCTGTATAACGTTTAGCATTCTGCAATAAATGTCTATTAATTATAATACGTTACGCACTGCTAGTAGCATTCTGAGACCATTAAGCGGTCGCGCTTAAACACCGAAAAAACGCTACTAAGATAAACAAAAACTAACAACGTTTCTACGATCGACATAATATGCAAAAGCCTCAGGTCGTCCGCCAATGTGTTTCCAGGCTCTAGCATGCAATTTTTTCTATTTCTAAGACAATAGGTGCCATTCTAATAAATTTAAAATTAGTTTACAGTGATTTCTGTATAACGTTTAGCATTCTGCAATAAATGTCTAATAATTATAATATGTTACGCACTGCTTGTAGCATTCTGAGACCATTAAGCGTACGCGCTCAAACACCGAAAAAACGCTACTAAGATAAACAATATCTAAGAACGTTTGTGCGATCGACATAATATGCAAAAGCCTCAGGTCGTCCACCAATGCGTTTACAGGCTCTAGCATGCAATTTTTACTATTTCTAAGACAGTAGGTGCCATTCTAATTCATTTAAAATTAGTTTACAGTGATTTCTGTATAACGTTTAGCCTTCTGCAATAAATGTCTAATAATTATAATATGTTACGCACTGCTAGTAGCATTCTGATACCATTAAGCGGTCGCGCCTCAAACAACGAAAAACGCTACTAAGATAATTAATATTTAAGAACGTTTCTACGATCGACATAATATGCAAACTCCTCAGGTCGTCCGCCAAAGCGTTTACAGGCTCTAGCATGCAATTTTCACTATTTCTATGACAGTAGGTGTCATTCTAATTCATTTAAAATTAGTTTACAGTGATTTCTGTATAACGTTTAGCATTCTGCAATAAATGTCTATTAATTATAATACGTTACGCACTGCTAGTAGCATTCTGAGACCATTAAGCGGTCGCGCTCAAACACCGAAAAAACGCTACTATGATAAACAAAAACTAAGAACGTTTCTACGATCGACATAATATGCAAAAGCATCAGGTCGTCCGCCAAAGCGTTTCCAGGCTCTAGCATGCAATTTTTACTATTTATAAGACAGTAGGTGCCATTCTAATTCATTTAAAATTAGTTTACAGTGATTTCTCTATAACGTTTAGCCTTCTGCAATAAATGTCTAATAATTATAATATGTTACGCACTGCTTGTAGCATTCTGTGACCATTAAGCGGTCGCGCTCAAAACCGAAAAAACGCTACTAAGATAAACAATATCTAAGAATGTTTCTAAGATCGACATAATATGCAAAAGCCTCAGGTCGTCCGCCAATCTGTTTCCAGGCTCTAGCATTCAGTTTTTACTATTTCTAAGACAGTAGGTGCCATTCTAATATATTTAAAATTAGTTTACAGTGATTTCTGTATAACGGTTAGCATTCTGCAATAAATGTCTATTAATTATAATACGTTACGCACTGCTAGTAGCATTCTGAGACCATTAAGCGGTCGCGCTTAAACGCCGAAAAAAACGGTACTAAGATAAACAAAAACTAACAACGTTTTACGATCGACATAATATGCAAAAGCCTCAGGTCGTCCGCCAATGTGTTTCCAGGCTCTAGCATGCAATTTTTACTATGTCTAAGACAGTAGGTGCCATTCTAATTCATTTAAAATTAGTTTACAGTGATATCTGTATAACGTTTAGCCTTCTGCAATAAATGTCTAATAATTATAATATGTTACGCACTGCTAGTAGCATTCTGAGACCATTAAGCGGTCGCGCCCAAACACCGAAAAAACGCTACTAAGATAAACAATATCTAAGAACGTTTCTACGATCGACGTAATATGCAAAAGCCTCTGGTCGTCCGCCAATGCGTTTACAGGCTCTAGCATGCAATTTTTACTATTTCTAAGACAGTAGGTGCCATTCTAATTCATTTAAAATTAGTTTACAGTGATTTCTGTATAACGTTTAGCCTTCTGCAATAAATGTCTAATAATTATAATATGTTACGCACTGCTAGTAGCATTCTGAGACCATTAAGCGGTCGCGCCCAAACACCGAAAAATCGCTACTAAGATAAACAATATCTAAGAACGTTTCTACGATCGACGTAATATGCAAAAGCCTCAGGTCGTCCGCCAATGCGTTTACAGGCTCTAGCATGCAATTTTTACTATTTCTAAGACGGTAGGTGCCATTCTAATTCATTTAAAATTAGTTTACAGTGTGATTTCTGTATAACGTTTAGCATTCTGCAATAAATGTCTATTAATTATAATATGTTACGCACTGCTAGTAGCATTCTGAGACCATTAAGCGGTCGCGCCCATACACCGAAAAAACGCTACTAAGATAAACAATATCTAAGAACGTTTCTACGATCGACGTAATATGCAAAAGCCTCAGGTCGTCCGCCAATGCGTTTACAGGCTCTAGCATGCAATTTTTACTATTTCTAAGACAGTAGGTGCCATTCTAATTCATTTAAAATTAGTTTACAGTGATTTCTGTATAACGTTTAGCATTCTGCATTAAATGTCTATTAATTATAATATGTTACGCACTGCTAGTAGCATTCTGAGACCATTAAGCGGTCGCGCCCAAACACCGAAAAAACGCTACTAAGATAAACAATATCTAAGAACGTTTCTACGATCGACGTAATATGCAAAAGCCTCAGGTCGTCCGCCAATGCGTTTACAGGCTCTAGCATGCAATTTTTACTATTTCTAAGACAGTAGGTGCCATTCTAATTCATTTAAAATTAGTTTACAGTGATTTCTGTATAACGTTTAGCCTTCTGCAATAAATGTCTAATAATTATAATATGTTACGCACTGCTAGTAGCATTCTGAGACCATTAAGCGGTCGCGCCCAAACACCGAAAAATCGCTACTAAGATAAACAATATCTAAGAACGTTTCTACGATCGACGTAATATGCAAAAGCCTCAGGTCGTCCGCCAATGCGTTTACAGGCTCTAGCATGCAATTTTTACTATTTCTAAGACGGTAGGTGCCATTCTAATTCATTTAAAATTAGTTTACAGTGATTTCTGTATAACGTTTAGCATTCTGCATTAAATGTCTATTAATTATAATATGTTACGCACTGCTAGTAGCATTCTGAGACCATTAAGCGGTCGCGCCCAAACACCGAAAAAACGCTACTAAGATAAACAATATCTAAGAACGTTTCTACGATCGACGTAATATGCAAAAACCTCAGGTCGTCCGCCAATGCGTTTACAGGCTCTAGCATGCAATTTTTACTATTTCTAAGACAGTAGGTGCCATTCTAATTCATTTAAAATTAGTTTACAGTGATTTCTGTATAACGTTTAGCATTCTGCATTAAATGTCTATTAATTATAATATGTTACGCACTGCTAGTAGCATTCTGAGACCATTAAGCGGTCGCGCCCAAACACCGAAAAAACGCTACTAAGATAAACAATATCTAAGAACGTTTCTATGATCGACGTAATATGCAAAAGCCTCAGGTCGTCCGCCAATGCGTTTACAGGCTCTAGCATGCAATTTTTACTATTTCTAAGACAGTAGGTGCCATTCTAATTCATTTAAAATTAGTTTACAGTGATTTCTGTATAACGTTTAGCCTTCTGCAATAAATGTCTAATAATTATAATATGTTACGCACTGCTAGTAGCATTCTGAGACCATTAAGCGGTCGCGCCCATACACCGAAAAAACGCTACTAAGATAAACAATATCTAAGAACGTTTCTACGATCGACGTAATATGCAAAAGCCTCAGGTCGTCCGCCAATGCGTTTACAGGCTCTAGCATGCAATTTTTACTATTTCTAAGACAGTAGGTGCCATTCTAATTCATTTAAAATTAGTTTACAGTGATTTCTGTATAACGTTTAGCATTCTGCATTAAATGTCTATTAATTATAATATGTTACGCACTGCTAGTAGCATTCTGAGACCATTAAGCGGTCGCGCCCATACACCGAAAAAACGCTACTAAGATAAACAATATCTAAGAACGTTTCTACGATCGACGTAATATGCAAAAGCCTCAGGTCGTCCGCCAATGCGTTTACAGGCTCTAGCATGCAATTTTTACTATTTCTAAGACAGTAGGTGCCATTCTAATTCATTTAAAATTAGTTTACAGTGATTTCTGTATAACGTTTAGCCTTCTGCAATAAATGTCTAATAATTATAATATGTTACGCACTGCTAGTAGCATTCTGAGACCATTAAGCGGTCGCGCCCATACACCGAAAAAACGCTACTAAGATAAACAATATCTAAGAACGTTTCTACGATCGACGTAATATGCAAAAGCCTCAGGTCGTCCGCCAATGCGTTTACAGGCTCTAGCATGCAATTTTTACTATTTCTAAGACAGTAGGTGCCATTCTAATTCATTTAAAATTAGTTTACAGTGATTTCTGTATAACGTTTAGCATTCTGCAATAAATGTCTATTAATTATAATATGTTACGCACTGCTAGTAGCATTCTGAGACCATTAAGCGGTCGCGCCCATACACCGAAAAAACGCTACTAAGATAAACAATATCTAAGAACGTTTCTACGATCGACGTAATATGCAAAAGCCTCAGGTCGTCCGCCAATGCGTTTACAGGCTCTAGCATGCAATTTTTACTATTTCTAAGACAGTAGGTGCCATTCTAATTCATTTAAAATTAGTTACAGTGATTTCTGTATAACGTTTAGCATTCTGCATTAAATGTCTATTAATTATAATATGTTACGCACTGCTAGTAGCATTCTGAGACCTTTAAGCGGTCGCGCCCAAACACCGAAAAAACGCTACTAAGATAAACAATATCTAAGAACGTTTCTACGATCGACGTAATATGCAAAAGCCTCAGGTCGTCCGCCAATGCGTTTACAGGCTCTAGCATGCAATTTTTACTATTTCTAAGACAGTAGGTGCCATTCTAATTCATTTAAAATTAGTTTACAGTGATTTCTGTATAACGTTTAGCCTTCTGCAATAAATGTCTAATAATTATAATATGTTACGCACTGCTAGTAGCATTCTGAGACCATTAAGCGGTCGCGCCCAAACACCGAAAAATCGCTACTAGATAAACAATATCTAAGAACGTTTCTACGATCGACGTAATATGCAAAAGCCTCAGGTCGTCCGCCAATGCGTTTACAGGCTCTAGCATGCAATTTTTACTATTTCTAAGACGGTAGGTGCCATTCTAATTCATTTAAAATTAGTTTACAGTGATTTCTGTATAACGTTTAGCATTCTGCATTAAATGTCTATTAATTATAATATGTTACGCACTGCTAGTAGCATTCTGAGACCATTAAGCGGTCGCGCCCAAACACCGAAAAAACGCTACTAAGATAAACAATATCTAAGAACGTTTCTACGATCGACGTAATATGCAAAAACCTCAGGTCGTCCGCCAATGCGTTTACAGGCTCTAGCATGCAATTTTTACTATTTCTAAGACAGTAGGTGCCATTCTAATTCATTTAAAATTAGTTTACAGTGATTTCTGTATAACGTTTAGCATTCTGCATTAAATGTCTATTAATTATAATATGTTACGCACTGCTAGTAGCATTCTGAGACCATTAAGCGGTCGCGCCCAAACACCGAAAAAACGCTACTAAGATAAACAATATCTAAGAACGTTTCTACGATCGACGTAATATGCAAAAGCCTCAGGTCGTCCGCCAATGCGTTTACAGGCTCTAGCATGCAATTTTTACTATTTCTAAGACAGTAGGTGCCATTCTAATCATTTAAAATTAGTTTACAGTGATTTCTGTATAACGTTTAGCCTTCTGCAATAAATGTCTAATAATTATAATATGTTACGCACTGCTAGTAGCATTCTGAGACCATTAAGCGGTCGCGCCCAAACACCGAAAAATCGCTACTAAGATAAACAATATCTAAGAACGTTTCTACGATCGACGTAATATGCAAAAGCCTCAGGTCGTCCGCCAATGCGTTTACAGGCTCTAGCATGCAATTTTTACTATTTCTAAGACGGTAGGTGCCATTCTAATTCATTTAAAATTAGTTTACAGTGATTTCTGTATAACGTTTAGCATTCTGCAATAAATGTCTATTAATTATAATATGTTACGCACTGCTAGTAGCATTCTGAGACCATTAAGCGGTCGCGCCCATACACCGAAAAAACGCTACTAAGATAAACAATATCTAAGAACGTTTCTACGATCGACGTAATATGCAAAAGCCTCAGGTCGTCCGCCAATGCGTTTACAGGCTCTAGCATGCAATTTTTACTATTTCTAAGACAGTAGGTGCCATTCTAATTCATTTAAAATTAGTTTACAGTGATTTCTGTATAACGTTTAGCCTTCTGCAATAAATGTCTAATAATTATAATATGTTACGCACTGCTAGTAGCATTCTGAGACCATTAAGCGGTCGCGCCCAAACACCGAAAAAACGCTACTAAGATAAACAATATCTAAGAACGTTTCTACGATCGACGTAATATGCAAAAGCCTCAGGTCGTCCGCCAATGCGTTTACAGGCTCTAGCATGCAATTTTTACTATTTCTAAGACAGTAGGTGCCATTCTAATTCTATTAAAAATTAGTTTACAGTGATTTCTGTATAACGTTTAGCATTCTGCAATAAATGTCTATTAATTATAATACGATACGCTCTGCTAGTAGCATTCTGAGACCATTAAGCGGTCGCGCTTAAACGCCGAAAAAACGCTACTAAGATAAACAAAAACTAACAACGTTTCTACGATCGACATAATATGCAAAAGCCTCAGGTCGTCCGCCAATGTGCTTCCAGGCTCTAGCATGCAATTTTTACTATTTCTAAGACAGTAGGTGCCATTCTAATATAATTAAAATTAGTTTACAGTGATTTCTGTATAACGTTTAGCATTCTGCAATAAATGTCTATTAATTATAATACGTTACGCACTGCTAGTAGCATTCTGAGACCATTAAGCGGTCGCGCTTAAACACCGAAAAAACGCTACTAAGATAAACAAGAACTAACAACGTTTCTACGATCGACATAATATGCAAAAGCCTCAGGTCGTCCGCCAATGTGTTTCCAGGCTCTAGCATGCAATTTTTTCTATTTCTAAGACAATAGGTGCCATTCTAATAAATTTAAAATTAGTTTACAGTGATTTCTGTATAACGTTTAGCATTCTGCAATAAATGTTTAATAATTATAATATGTTACGCACTGCTTGTAGCATTCTGAGACCATTAAGCGTACGCGCTCAAACACCGAAAAAACGCTACTAAGATAAACAATATCTAAGAACGTTTCTGCGATCGACATAATATGCAAAAGCCTCAGGTCGTCCACCAATGCGTTTACAGGCTCTAGCATGCAATTTTTACTATTTCTAAGACAGTAGGTGCCATTCTAATTCATTTAAAATTAGTTTACAGTGATTTCTGTATAACGTTTAGCCTTCTGCAATAAATGTTTAATAATTATAATATGTTACGCACTGCTAGTAGCATTCTGATACCATTAAGCGGTCGCGCTCAAACAACGAAAAACGCTACTAAGATAAATAATATTTAAGAACGTTTCTACGATCGACATAATATGCAAACTCCTCAGGTCGTCCGCCAAGCGTTTACAGGCTCTAGCATGCAATTTTCACTATTCTATGACAGTAGGTGTCATTCTAATTCATTTAAAATTAGTTTACAGTGATTTCTGTATAACGTTTAGCATTCTGCAATAAATGTCTATTAATTATAATACGTTACGCACTGCTAGTAGCATTCTGAGACCATTAA
Source organism: Agriotes lineatus (assembly GCA_940337035.1). Classification (NCBI taxonomy): domain Eukaryota; kingdom Metazoa; phylum Arthropoda; class Insecta; order Coleoptera; family Elateridae; genus Agriotes; species Agriotes lineatus. Next base: position 73,070 of record CALNHX010002878.1, read on the forward strand.
GCGGTCGCGCTCAAACACCGAAAAAACGCTACTATGATAAACAAAAACTAAGAACGTTTCTACGATCGACATAATATGCAAAAGCCCCAGGTCGTCCGCCAATGCGTTTACATGCTCTAGCATGCAATTTTTACTATTTCTAAGACAGTAGGTGCCATTCTAATTCATTTAAAATTAGTTTACAGTGATTTCTGTATAACGTTTAGCATTCTGCAATAAATGTCTATTAATTATAATATGTTACGCACTGCTAGTAGCATTCTGTGACCATTAAGCGGTCGCGCTCAAACACCGAAAAAACGCTACTAAGATAAACAATATCTAAGAACGTTTCTACGATCGACATAATATGCAAAAGCCTCAGGTCGTCCGCCAATGCGTTTACAGGCTCTAGCATGCCATCTTGTCTATTTCTATAACAGTAGGTGCCATTCTAATGAATTTAAAATTAGTTTATAGTAGTTTCTGTACTACCTTTAGCATTCTGCAATAAATATCTAATAATTATAATATGTTACGCACTGCTTGTAGCATTCTGAGACCATTAAGCGGTCGCGCTCAAAAACCGAAAAAACGCTACTAAGATAAACAATATCTAAGAACGTTTCTATGATCGACATAATATGCAAAAGCCTCAGGTCGTCCGCCGAAGCGTTTACAGGCTCTAGCATGCAATTTTTACTATTTCTAAGACAGTAGGTGCCATTCTAATTCATTTAAATTAGTTTACAGTGATTTCTGTATAACGTTTAGCATTCTGCAATAAATGTCTATTAATTATAATTCGTTACGCACTGCTAGTAGCTTTCTGAGACCATTAAGCGGTCGCGCTCAAACCCCGAAAAAACGCTACTAAGATAAACAATATCTAAGAACGTTTCTACGATCGACATAATATGCAAAAGCCTCAGGTCGTCCGCCAATGCGTTTACAGGCTCTAGAATGCAATTTTTACTATTTCTAAGACAGTAGGTGCCATTCTAATAAGTTTAAAATTAGTTTACAGTGATTTCTGTATAACGTTTAGCATTCTGCAATAAATGTCTATTAATTATAATATGTTACGCACTGCTAGTAGCATTCTGTGACCATTAAGCGGTCGCGCTCAAACACCGAAAAAACGCTACTAAGATAAACAATATCTAAGAACGTTTCTACGATCGACATAATATGCAAAAGCATCAGGTTGTCCGCCAAAGCGTTTCCAGGCTCTAGCATGCAATTTTTACTATTTCTAAGTCAGTAGGTGCCATTCTAATTCATTTAAAATTAGTTTACAGTGATTTCTGTAGAACGTTTAGAATTCTGCAATAAACGTCTATTAATTAAAATATGTTACGCACTGCTAGTAGCATTCTGAGACCATTCAGCGGTCGCGCTCAAACACCGAAAAACCGCTACTAAGATAAACAATATCTAAGAACGTTTCTACGATCGACATAATATGCAAAAGCCTCAGGTTGTGCGCCAATGCGTTTACAGGCTCTAGCATGCCATTTTTACTATTACTAAAACACTAGGTGCCATTCGAATTCATTTAAAATTAGTTTACAGTGATTTCTGTACAACGTTTAGCATTCTGCAATAAATGTCTATTAATTATAATATGTTACGCACTGCTAGTAGTATTCTGAGGCCACTAAGCGGTCGCTCTCAAACACCGAAATAGTGCTACTAAGATGACAAATATCTAAGAGCGTTTCTACTATCAAAATAATATGCAAAAGTCTCAGGTCGGCCGTCAGAGCGTTTACAGGCTCTAGCATGCCATCTTGTCTATTTCTATACCAGTAGGTGCCATTCTAATGAATTTAAAACTAGTTTATAGTAGTTTCTGTACTACCTTTAGCATTCTGCAATTAATGTCTATTAATTATAATATGTTACGCACTGCTAGTAGCATTCTGAGACCAATAACCGGTCGCGCACAAAAACCGAAAAAACGCTACTAAGATAAACAATATCTAAGAACGTTTCTACGATCGCCATAATATGCAAAAGCCTCAGGTCGTCCGCTAAAGCGTTTACAGGCTCTAGCATGCAATTTTTACTATTTCTAAGACAGTAGGTGCCATTCCAATTCATTTAAAATTAGTATACAGTGATTTCTGTATAACGTTTAGAATTCTGCAATAAATGTCTATTAATTATATTATGTTACGCACTGCTAGTAGCATTCTGACACCAATAACCGGTCGCGCTCAAAAACCGAAAAAAACGCTACTAAGATAAACAATATCTAAGAACGTTTCTACAATCGACATAATATGCAAAAGCCTCAGGTCGTCCGCTAAAGCGTTTACAGGCTCTAGCATGCAATTTTTACTATTTCTAAGACAGTAGGTGCCATTCCAATTCATTTAAAATTAGTTTACAGTGATTTCTGTATAACGTTTAGCATTCTGCAATAAATGTCTATTAATTATAATATGTTATGCACTGCTTGTAGCATTCTGAGACCATTAAGCGGTCGCGCTCAAACACCGAAAAAATGCTACTAAGATAATTAATATCTAAGAGCGTTTCTACCATCGGCATAATATGCAAAAGCCTCAGGTCGTCCGCCAAAGCGTTTACAGGCTCTAGCATGCAATTTTTACTATTTCTAAGACAGTAGGTGCAATTCTAATGCATTTAAAATTAGTATACAGTGATTTCTGTATAACGTTTAGAATTCTGCAATAAATGTCTATTAATTATAATATGTTACGCACTGCTAGTAGCATTCTGAGACCAATAACCGGTCGCGCTCAAAAACCGAAAAAACGCTACTAAGATAAACAATATCTAAGAACGTTTCTACGATCGACATAATATGCAAAAGCCTCAGGTTGTGCGCCAAAGCGTTTACAGGCTCTAGCATGCCATTTTTACTATTACTAAAACACTAGGTGCCATTCGAATTCATTTAAAATTAGTTTACAGTGATTTCTGTACAACGTTTAGCATTCTGCAATAAATGTCTATTAATTATAATATGTTACGCACTGCTAGTAGTATTCTGAGGCCACTAAGCGGTCGCTCTCAAACACCGAAATAGTGCTACTAAGATGACAAATATCTAAGAGCGTTTCTACTATCAAAATAATATGCAAAAGTCTCAGGTCGTCCGTCAGAGCGTTTACAGGCTCTAGCATGCCATCTTGTCTATTTCTATAACAGTAGGTGCCATTCTAATGAATTTAAAACTAGTTTATAGTAGTTTCTGTACTACCTTTAGCATTCTGCAATTAATGTCTATTAATTATAATATGTTACGCACTGCTAGTAGCATTCTGAGACCAATAACCGGTCGCGCACAAAAACCGAAAAAACGCTACTAAGATAAACAATATCTAAGAACGTTTCTACGATCGCCATAATATGCAAAAGCCTCAGGTCGTCCGCTAAAGCGTTTACAGGCTCTAGCATGCAATTTTTACTATTTCTAAGACAGTAGGTGCCATTCCAATTCATTTAAAATTAGTATACAGTGATTTCTGTATAACGTTTAGAATTCTGCAATAAATGTCTATTAATTATATTATGTTACGCACTGCTAGTAGCATTCTGACACCAATAACCGGTCGCGCTCAAAAACCGAAAAAACGCTACTAAGATAAACAATATCTAAGAACGTTTCTACAATCGACATAATATGCAAAAGCCTCAGGTCGTCCGCTAAAGCGTTTACAGGCTCTAGCATGCAATTTTTACTATTTCTAAGACAGTAGGTGCCATTCCAATTCATTTAAAATTAGTTTACAGTGATTTCTGTATAGCGTTTAGCATTCTGCAATAAATGTCTATTAATTATAATATGTTATGCACTGCTTGTAGCATTCTGAGACCATTAAGCGGTCGCGCTCAAACACCGAAAAAATGCTACTAAGATAATTAATATCTAAGAACGTTTCTACCATTGGCATAATATGCAAAAGCCTCAGGTCGTCCGCCAAAGCGTTTACAGGCTCTAGCATGCAATTTTTACTATTTCTAAGACAGTAGGTGCAATTCTAATGTATTTAAAATTAGTATACAGTGATTTCTGTATAACGTTTAGAATTCTGCAATAAATGTCTATTAATTATAATATGTTACGCACTGCTAGTAGCATTCTGAGACCAATAACCGGTCGCGCTCAAAAACCGAAAAAACGCTACTAAGATAAACAATATCTAAGAACGTTTCTACGATCGACATAATATGCAAAAGCCTCAGGTCGTCCGCTAAAGCGTTTACAGGCTCTAGCATGCAATTTTTACTATTTCTAAGACAGTAGGTGCCATTCCAATTCATTTAAAATTAGTTTACAGTGATTTCTGTATAACGTTTAGCATTCTGCAATAAATGTCTATTAATTATAATATGTTATGCACTGCTTGTAGCATTCTGAGACCATTAAGCGGTCACGCTCAAACACCGAAAAAATGCTACTAAGATAATTAATATCTAAGAACGTTTCTACCATCGGCATAATATGCAAAAGCCTCAGGTCGTCCGCCAAAGCGTTTACAGGCTCTAGCATGCAATTTTTACTATTTCTAAGACAGTAGGTGCCATTCTAATTCATTTAAAATTACTATACAGTGATTTCTGTATAACGTTTAGAATTCTGCAATAAATGTCTATTAATTATAATATGTTACGCACTGCTAGTAGCATTCTGAGACCATTAAGCGGTCGCGCTCAAACACCGAAATAGTTCTATTAAGATGACAAATATCTAAGAGCGCGTCTACTATCGAAATAATATGCAAAAGTCGCAGGTCGGCCGCCAGAGCGTTTACAGGCTCTAGCATGCCATCCTGTCTAATTCTATAACAGTAGGTGCCATTCTAATGAATTTAAAATTAGTTTATAGTAGTTTCTGTACTACCTTTAGCATTCTGCAATAAATGTCTATTAATTATAATATGTTACGCACTGCTAGTAGCATTCTGAGACCATTAACCAGTCGCGCTCAAAAACCGAAAAAACGCTACTAAGATAAACAATATCTAAGAACGTTTCTGCGATCGACATAATATGCAAAAGCCTCAGGTCGGCCGCTAAAGCTTTTACAGGCTCTAGCATGCAATTTTTAGTATTTCTAAGACAGTAGGTGCCATTTTAATTCATTTAAAATCAGTTTACAGTGTTTTCTGTGCAACCTTTAGTATTCTGCAATAAATGTCTATCAATTATAATATGTTACGCACTGCTAGTAGCATTCTGAGGCCATTAAGCGTTCGCTTTCAAACACCGAAATAGTGCTATTAAAATAAACAATATCTAAGAACGTTTCTACTATCGAAATGATATGAAAAATATCTGAGGTCGTCCGTCAGAGCGTTTACAGGCTTTAGTATGCTATTTTGTCTATTTTTAAACAGTAAGAGTCATTCTAATGCATTTAAAATTAGTTTATAGTATAACCTTTAGCATTCTGCAATGAATGTCTATTAATTATAATATGTTACGCACTGCTAGTAGCATTCTGAGACGATTAAGCGGTCGCGCTCAAAAACCAAAAAAAACGCTACTAAGATAAACAATATATAAGAACGTTTCTATGATCGACATATTAAGCAAAAGCCTCAGGTCGTCCGCCGAAGCGTTTACAGGCTCTAGCATACAATTTTTACTATTTCTAAGACAGTAGGTGCCTTTCTAATTCATTTAAAATTAGTTTACAGTGATTTCTGTATAACGTTTAGCATTCTGCAATAATTGTCTACTAATTATAATACGTTACGCACTGGTAGTAGCATTCTGAGACCATTAAGCAGTCGCGCACAAACACCGAAAAAACGCTACTAAGATAGACAATATCTAAGAACGTTTCTACGATCGACATAATATGCAAAAGCCTCGGGTCGTCCGCCGAAGCGTTTGCATGCTCTAGCATGCAATTTTTACTATTTCTAAGACAGTAGGTGCCATTCTAGTTCATTTAAAATTAGTTTACAGTGATTTCTGTATAACGTTTAGCATTCTGCAATAAATGTCTATTAATTATAATATGTTACGCACTGCTAGTAGCATTCTGAGACCATTAAGCGGTCGCGCTCAAAAACCAAAAAACGCTACTAAGATAACCAATATCTAAGAACGTTTCTACGATCGACATAATATGCAAAAGCCTCAGATCGTCCGCCAAAGCGTTTACAGGCTCTAGCATGCAGTTTTTACTATTTCTAAAACAGTAGGTGCCATTCTTATTAATTTAAAATTAGTTTACAGTGATTTCTGTATAACGTTTAGGATTCTGCAATAAATGTCTATTAATTATAATATGTTACGCACTGCTAGTAGCATTCTGTGACCATTAAGCGTTCGCCCTCAAACACCGAAAAAACGCTACTAAGATAAACAATATCTAAGAACGTTTCTACGATCGACATAATATGCAAAAGCCTCAGGTCGTCCGCCAAAGCGTTTACAGGCTCTAGCATGCAGTTTTTACTATTTCTAAGACAGTAGGTGCCATTCTAATAAATTTAAAATTCGTTTACAGTGATTTCTGTATAACGTTTAGGATTCTGCAATAAATGTCTATTAATTATAATATGTTACGCACTGCTAGTAGCATTCTGTGACCATTAAGCGTTCGCCCTCAAACACCGAAAAAACGCTACTAAGATAAACAATATCTAAGAACGTTTCTACGATCGACATAATATGCAAAAGCCTCAGGTCGTCCGCCAAAGCGTTTACAGGCTCTAGCATGCAGTTTTTACTATTTCTAAAACAGTAGGTGCCATTCTTATTAATTTAAAATTAGTTTACAGTCATTTCTGTAAAACGTTTAGCCTTCTGCAATAAATGTCTAATAATTATAATATGTTACGCACTGCTAGTAGCATTCTGCGACCATTAAGCGGTCGCGCTCAAACAACGAAAAACCGCTACTAAGATAAACAATATCTAAAAACGCTTCTACGATCGACATAATATGCAAAAGCCTCAGGTTGTCCGCCAAAGCGTTTACAGGCTCTAGCATGCAGTTTTTACTATTTCTAAAACATTAGGTGCCATTCTAATTCATTTAAAATTAGTTTACAGTCATTTCTGTAAAACGTTTAACATTCTGCAATAACTGTCTATTAATTATAATATGTTACGCACTGCTAGTAGCATTCTGAGACCATTAAGCGGTCGCGCTCAAACACCGAAAAAACGCTACTATGATAAACAAAAACTAAGAACGTTTCTACGATCGACATAATATGCAAAAGCATCAGGTCGTCCGCCAAAGCGTTTCCAGGCTCTAGCATGCAATTTTTACTATTTATAAGACAGTAGGTGCCATTCTAATTCATTTAAAATTAGTTTACAGTGATTTCTCTATAACGTTTAGCCTTCTGCAATAAATGTCTAATAATTATAATATGTTACGCACTGCTTGTAGCATTCTGTGACCATTAAGCGGTCGCGCTCAAAACCGAAAAAACGCTACTAAGATAAACAATATCTAAGAATGTTTCTAAGATCGACATAATATGCAAAAGCCTCAGGTCGTCCGCCAATCTGTTTCCAGGCTCTAGCATTCAGTTTTTACTATTTCTAAGACAGTAGGTGCCATTCTAATATATTTAAAATTAGTTTACAGTGATTTCTGTATAACGGTTAGCATTCTCTAATAAATGTCTATTAATTATAATACGTTACGCACTGCTAGTAGCATTCTGAGACCATTAAGCGGTCGCGCTTAAACGCCGAAAAAACGCTACTAAGATAAACAAAAACTAACAACGTTTCTACGATCGACATAATATGCAAAAGCCTCAGGTCGTCCGCCAATGTGTTTCCAGGCTCTAGCATGCAATTTTTACTATTTCTAAGACAGTAGGTGCCATTCTAATTTATTTAAAATTAGTTTACAGTGATATCTGTATAACGTTTAGCCTTCTGCAATAAATGTCTAATAATTATAATATGTTACGCACTGCTAGTAGCATTCTGAGACCATTAAGCGGTCGCGCTCAAACACCGAAAAAACGCTACTAAGATAAACAATATCTAAGAACGTTTCTACGATCGACGTAATATGCAAAAGCCTCAGGTCGTCCGCCAATGCGTTTACAGGCTCTAGCATGCAATTTTTACTATGTCTAAGACAGTAGGTGCCATTCTAATTCATTTAAAATTAGTTTACAGTGATTTCTGTATAACGTTTAGCCTTCTGCAATAAATGTCTAATAATTATAATATGTTACGCACTGCTAGTAGCATTCTGAGACCATTAAGCGGTCGCGCCCAAACACCGAAAAAACGCTACTAAGATAAACAATATCTAAGAACGTTTCTACGATCGACGTAATATGCAAAAACCTCAGGTCGTCCGCCAATGCGTTTACAGGCTCTAGCATGCAATTTTTACTATTTCTAAGACAGTAGGTGCCATTCTAATTCATTTAAAATTAGTTTACAGTGATTTCTGTATAACGTTTAGCCTTCTGCAATAAATGTCTAATAATTATAATATGTTACGCACTGCTAGTAGCATTCTGAGACCATTAAGCGGTCGCGCCCAAACACCGAAAAATCGCTACTAAGATAAACAATATCTAAGAACGTTTCTACGATCGACGTAATATGCAAAAGCCTCAGGTCGTCCGCCAATGCGTTTACAGGCTCTAGCATGCAATTTTTACTATTTCTAAGACGGTAGGTGCCATTCTAATTCATTTAAAATTAGTTTACAGTGATTTCTGTATAACGTTTAGCATTCTGCAATAAATGTCTATTAATTATAATATGTTACGCACTGCTAGTAGCATTCTGAGACCATTAAGCGGTCGCGCCCAAACACCGAAAAAACGCTACTAAGATAAACAATATCTAAGAACGTTTCTACGATCGACGTAATATGCAAAAGCCTCAGGTCGTCCGCCAATGCGTTTACAGGCTCTAGCATGCAATTTTTACTATTTCTAAGACAGTAGGTGCCATTCTAATTCATTTAAAATTAGTTTACAGTGATTTCTGTATAACGTTTAGCCTTCTGCAATAAATGTCTAATAATTATAATATGTTACGCACTGCTAGTAGCATTCTGAGACCATTAAGCGGTCGCGCCCAAACACCGAAAAAACGCTACTAAGATAAACAATATCTAACAACGTTTCTACGATCGACGTAATATGCAAAAGCCTCAGGTCGTCCGCCAATGCGTTTACAGGCTCTAGCATGCAATTTTTACTATTTCTAAGACAGTAGGTGCCATTCTAATTCTATTAAAATTAGTTTACAGTGATTTCTGTATAACGTTTAGCATTCTGCAATAAATGTCTATTAATTATAATACGATACGCTCTGCTAGTAGCATTCTGAGACCATTAAGCGGTCGCGCTTAAACGCCGAAAAAACGCTACTAAGATAAACAAAAACTAACAACGTTTCTACGATCGACATAATATGCAAAAGCCTCAGGTCGTCCGCCAATGCGTTTACAGGCTCTAGCATGCAATTTTTACTATTTCTAAGACAGTAGGTGCCATTCTAATTCATTTAAAATTAGTTTACAGTGATTTCTGTATTACGTTTAGCCTTCTGCAATAAATGTCTAATAATTATAATATGTTACGCACTGCTAGTAGCATTCTGAGACCATTAAGCGGTCGCGCTTAAACACCGAAAAAACACTACTAAGATAAACAAAAACTAACAACGTTTCTACGATCGACATAATATGCAAAAGCCTCAGGTCGTCCGCCAATGTGCTTCCAGGCTCTAGCATGCAATTTTTACTATTTCTAAGACAGTAGGTGCCATTCTAATATAATTAAAATTAGTTTACAGTGATTTCTGTATAACGTTTAGCATTCTGCAATAAATGTCTATTAATTATAATACGTTACGCACTGCTAGTAGCATTCTGAGACCATTAAGCGGTCGCGCTTAAACACCGAAAAAACGCTACTAAGATAAACAAAAACTAACAACGTTTCTACGATCGACATAATATGCAAAAGCCTCAGGTCGTCCGCCAATGTGTTTCCAGGCTCTAGCATGCAATTTTTTCTATTTCTAAGACAATAGGTGCCATTCTAATAAATTTAAAATTAGTTTACAGTGATTTCTGTATAACGTTTAGCATTCTGCAATAAATGTTTAATAATTATAATATGTTACGCACTGCTTGTAGCATTCTGAGACCATTAAGCGTACGCGCTCAAACACCGAAAAAACGCTACTAAGATAAACAATATCTAAGAACGTTTCTGCGATCGACATAATATGCAAAAGCCTCAGGTCGTCCACCAATGCGTTTACAGGCTCTAGCATGCAATTTGTACTATTTCTAAGACAGTAGGTGCCATTCTAATTCATTTAAAATTAGTTTACAGTGATTTCTGTATAACGTTTAGCCTTCTGCAATAAATGTTTAATAATTATAATATGTTACGCACTGCTAGTAGCATTCTGATACCATTAAGCGGTCGCGCTCAAACAACGAAAAACGCTACTAAGATAAATAATATTTAAGAACGTTTCTACGATCGACATAATATGCAAACTCCTCAGGTCGTCCGCCAAAGCGTTTACAGGCTCTAGCATGCAATTTTCACTATTTCTATGACAGTAGGTGTCATTCTAATTCATTTAAAATTAGTTTACAGTGATTTCTGTATAACGTTTAGCATTCTGCAATAAATGTCTATTAATTATAATACGTTACGCACTGCTAGTAGCATTGTGAGACCATTAAGCGGTCGCGCTCAAACACCGAAAAAACGCTACTATGATAAACAAAAACTAAGAACGTTTCTACGATCGACATAATATGCAAAAGCCCCAGGTCGTCCGCCAATGCGTTTACATGCTCTAGCATGCAATTTTTACTAGTTCTAAGACAGTAGGTGCCATTCTAATTCATTTAAAATTAGTTTACAGTGATTTCTGTATAACGTTTAGCATTCTGCAATAAATGTCTATTAATTATAATATGTTACGCACTGCTAGTAGCATTCTGTGACCATTAAGCGGTCGCGCTCAAACACCGAAAAAACGCTACTAAGATAAACAATATCTAAGAACGTTTCTACGATCGACATAATATGCAAAAGCCTCAGGTCGTCGGCCAATGCGTTTACAGGCTCTAGCATGCCATCTTGTCTATTTCTATAACAGTAGGTGCCATTCTAATGAATTTAAAATTAGTTTATAGTAGTTTCTGTACTACCTTTAGCATTCTGCAATAAATATCTAATAATTATAATATGTTACGCACTGCTTGTAGCATTCTGAGACCATTAAGCGGTCGCGCTCAAAAACCGAAAAAACGCTACTAAGATAAACAATATCTAAGAACGTTTCTATGATCGACATAATATGCAAAAGCCTCAGGTCGTCCGCCGAAGCGTTTACAGGCTCTAGCATGCAATTTTTACTATTTCTAAGACAGTAGGTGCCATTCTAATTCATTTAAATTAGTTTACAGTGATTTCTGTATAACGTTTAGCATTCTGCAATAAATGTCTATTAATTATAATTCGTTACGCACTGCTAGTAGCTTTCTGAGACCATTAAGCGGTCGCGCTCAAACCCCGAAAAAACGCTACTAAGATAAACAATATCTAAGAACGTTTCTACGATCGACATAATATGCAAAAGCCTCAGGTCGTCCGCCAATGCGTTTACAGGCTCTAGAATGCAATTTTTACTATTTCTAAGACAGTAGGTGCCATTCTAATAAGTTTAAAATTAGTTTACAGTGATTTCTGTATAACGTTTAGCATTCTGCAATAAATGTCTATTAATTATAATATGTTACGCACTGCTAGTAGCATTCTGTGACCATTAAGCGGTCGCGCTCAAACACCGAAAAAACGCTACTAAGATAAACAATATCTAAGAACGTTTCTACGATCGACATAATATGCAAAAGCATCAGGTTGTCCGCCAAAGCGTTTCCAGGCTCTAGCATGCAATTTTTACTATTTCTAAGACAGTAGGTGCCATTCAAATTCATTTAAAATTAGTTTACAGTGATTCCTGTATAACGTTTAGCATTCTGCAATAAATGTCTATTAATTATAATATGTTATGCACTGCTTGTAGCATTGTGAGACCATTAACCGGTCGCGCTCAAAAACCGAAAAAACGCTACTAAGATATACAATATCTAAGAACGTTTATACGATCGACATAATATGCAAAAGCCTCAGGTCGTCCGCCGAAGCGTTTACAGGCTCTAGCATGCAATTTTTACTATTTCTAAGTCAGTAGGTGCCATTCTAATTCATTTAAAATTAGTTTACAGTGATTTCTGTAGAACGTTTAGAATTCTGCAATAAACGTCTATTAATTAAAATATGTTACGCACTGCTAGTAGCATTCTGAGACCATTAAGCGGTCGCGCTCAAACACCGAAAAACCGCTACTAAGATAAACAATATCTAAGAACGTTTCTACGATCGACATAATATGCAAAAGCCTCAGGTTGTGCGCCAAAGCGTTTACAGGCTCTAGCATGCCATTTTTACTATTACTAAAACACTAGGTGCCATTCGAATTCATTTAAAATTAGTTTACAGTGATTTCTGTACAACGTTTAGCATTCTGCAATAAATGTCTATTAATTATAATATGTTACGCACTGCTAGTAGTATTCTGAGGCCACTAAGCGGTCGCTCTCAAACACCGAAATAGTGCTACTAAGATGACAAATATCTAAGAGCGTTTCTACTATCAAAATAATATGCAAAAGTCTCAGGTCGGCCGTCAGAGCGTTTACAGGCTCTAGCATGCCATCTTGTCTATTTCTATAACAGTAGGTGCCATTCTAATGAATTTAAAACTAGTTTATAGTAGTTTCTGTACTACCTTTAGCATTCTGCAATTAATGTCTATTAATTATAATATGTTACGCACTGCTAGTAGCATTCTGAGACCAATAACCGGTCGCGCACAAAAACCGAAAAAACGCTACTAAGATAAACAATATCTAAGAACGTTTCTACGATCGCCATAATATGCAAAAGCCTCAGGTCGTCCGCTAAAGCGTTTACAGGCTCTAGCATGCAATTTTTACTATTTCTAAGACAGTAGGTGCCATTCCAATTCATTTAAAATTAGTATACAGTGATTTCTGTATAACGTTTAGAATTCTGCAATAAATGTCTATTAATTATATTATGTTACGCACTGCTAGTAGCATTCTGACACCAATAACCGGTCGCGCTCAAAAACCGAAAAAACGCTACTAAGATAAACAATATCTAAGAACGTTTCTACAATCGACATAATATGCAAAAGCCTCAGGTCGTCCGCTAAAGCGTTTACAGGCTCTAGCATGCAATTTTTACTATTTCTAAGACAGTAGGTGCCATTCCAATTCATTTAAAATTAGTTTACAGTGATTTCTGTATAACGTTTAGCATTCTGCAATAAATGTCTATTAATTATAATATGTTATGCACTGCTTGTAGCATTCTGAGACCATTAAGCGGTCGCGCTCAAACACCGAAAAAATGCTACTAAGATAATTAATATCTAAGAACGTTTCTACCATCGGCATAATATGCAAAAGCCTCAGGTCGTCCGCCAAAGCGTTTACAGGCTCTAGCATGCAATTTTTACTATTTCTAAGACAGTAGGTGCAATTCTAATGCATTTAAAATTAGTATACAGTGATTTCTGTATAACGTTTAGAATTCTGCAATAAATGTCTATTAATTATAATATGTTACGCACTGCTAGTAGCATTCTGAGACCAATAACCGGTCGCGCTCAAAAACCGAAAAAACGCTACTAAGATAAACAATATCTAAGAACGTTTCTACGATCGACATAATATGCAAAAGCCTCAGGTTGTGCGCCAAAGCGTTTACAGGCTCTAGCATGCCATTTTTACTATTACTAAAACACTAGGTGCCATTCGAATTCATTTAAAATTAGTTTACAGTGATTTCTGTACAACGTTTAGCATTCTGCAATAAATGTCTATTAATTATAATATGTTACGCACTGCTAGTAGTATTCTGAGGCCACTAAGCGGTCGCTCTCAAACACCGAAATAGTGCTACTAAGATGACAAATATCTAAGAGCGTTTCTACTATCAAAATAATATGCAAAAGTCTCAGGTCGTCCGTCAGAGCGTTTACAGGCTCTAGCATGCCATCTTGTCTATTTCTATAACAGTAGGTGCCATTCTAATGAATTTAAAACTAGTTTATAGTAGTTTCTGTACTACCTTTAGCATTCTGCAATTAATGTCTATTAATTATAATATGTTACGCACTGCTAGTAGCATTCTGAGACCAATAACCGGTCGCGCACAAAAACCGAAAAAACGCTACTAAGATAAACAATATCTAAGAACGTTTCTACGATCGCCATAATATGCAAAAGCCTCAGGTCGTCCGCTAAAGCGTTTACAGGCTCTAGCATGCAATTTTTACTATTTCTAAGACAGTAGGTGCCATTCCAATTCATTTAAAATTAGTATACAGTGATTTCTGTATAACGTTTAGAATTCTGCAATAAATGTCTATTAATTATATTATGTTACGCACTGCTAGTAGCATTCTGACACCAATAACCGGTCGCGCTCAAAAACCGAAAAAACGCTACTAAGATAAACAATATCTAAGAACGTTTCTACAATCGACATAATATGCAAAAGCCTCAGGTCGTCCGCTAAAGCGTTTACAGGCTCTAGCATGCAATTTTTACTATTTCTAAGACAGTAGGTGCCATTCCAATTCATTTAAAATTAGTTTACAGTGATTTCTGTATAGCGTTTAGCATTCTGCAATAAATGTCTATTAATTATAATATGTTATGCACTGCTTGTAGCATTCTGAGACCATTAAGCGGTCGCGCTCAAACACCGAAAAAATGCTACTAAGATAATTAATATCTAAGAACGTTTCTACCATTGGCATAATATGCAAAAGCCTCAGGTCGTCCGCCAAAGCGTTTACAGGCTCTAGCATGCAATTTTTACTATTTCTAAGACAGTAGGTGCAATTCTAATGTATTTAAAATTAGTATACAGTGATTTCTGTATAACGTTTAGAATTCTGCAATAAATGTCTATTAATTATAATATGTTACGCACTGCTAGTAGCATTCTGAGACCAATAACCGGTCGCGCTCAAAAACCGAAAAAACGCTACTAAGATAAACAATATCTAAGAACGTTTCTACGATCGACATAATATGCAAAAGCCTCAGGTCGTCCGCTAAAGCGTTTACAGGCTCTAGCATGCAATTTTTACTATTTCTAAGACAGTAGGTGCCATTCCAATTCATTTAAAATTAGTTTACAGTGATTTCTGTATAACGTTTAGCATTCTGCAATAAATGTCTATTAATTATAATATGTTATGCACTGCTTGTAGCATTCTGAGACCATTAAGCGGTCGCGCTCAAACACCGAAAAAATGCTACTAAGATAATTAATATCTAAGAACGTTTCTACCATCGGCATAATATGCAAAAGCCTCAGGTCGTCCGCCAAAGCGTTTACAGGCTCTAGCATGCAATTTTTACTATTTCTAAGACAGTAGGTGCCATTCTAATTCATTTAAAATTAGTATACAGTGATTTCTGTATAACGTTTAGAATTCTGCAATAAATGTCTATTAATTATAATATGTTACGCACTGCTAGTAGCATTCTGAGACCATTAAGCGGTCGCGCTCAAACACCGAAAAACCGCTACTAAGATAAACAATATCTAAGAACGTTTCTACGATCGACATAATATGCAAAAGCCTCAGGTTGTGCGCCAAAGCGTTTACAGGCTCTAGCATGCCATTTTTACTATTACTAAAACACTAGGTGCCATTCGAATTCATTTAAAATTAGTTTACAGTGATTTCTGTACAACGTTTAGCATTCTGCAATAAATGTCTATTAATTATAATATGTTACGCACTGCTAGTAGTATTCTGAGGCCACTAAGCGGTCGCTCTCAAACACCGAAATAGTGCTACTAAGATGACAAATATCTAAGAGCGTTTCTACTATCAAAATAATATGCAAAAGTCTCAGGTCGGCCGTCAGAGCGTTTACAGGCTCTAGCATGCCATCTTGTCTATTTCTATAACAGTAGGTGCCATTCTAATGAATTTAAAACTAGTTTATAGTAGTTTCTGTACTACCTTTAGCATTCTGCAATTAATGTCTATTAATTATAATATGTTACGCACTGCTAGTAGCATTCTGAGACCAATAACCGGTCGCGCACAAAAACCGAAAAAACGCTACTAAGATAAACAATATCTAAGAACGTTTCTACGATCGCCATAATATGCAAAAGCCTCAGGTCGTCCGCTAAAGCGTTTACAGGCTCTAGCATGCAATTTTTACTATTTCTAAGACAGTAGGTGCCATTCCAATTCATTTAAAATTAGTATACAGTGATTTCTGTATAACGTTTAGAATTCTGCAATAAATGTCTATTAATTATATTATGTTACGCACTGCTAGTAGCATTCTGACACCAATAACCGGTCGCGCTCAAAAACCGAAAAAACGCTACTAAGATAAACAATATCTAAGAACGTTTCTACAATCGACATAATATGCAAAAGCCTCAGGTCGTCCGCTAAAGCGTTTACAGGCTCTAGCATGCAATTTTTACTATTTCTAAGACAGTAGGTGCCATTCCAATTCATTTAAAATTAGTTTACAGTGATTTCTGTATAACGTTTAGCATTCTGCAATAAATGTCTATTAATTATAATATGTTATGCACTGCTTGTAGCATTCTGAGACCATTAAGCGGTCGCGCTCAAACACCGAAAAAATGCTACTAAGATAATTAATATCTAAGAACGTTTCTACCATCGGCATAATATGCAAAAGCCTCAGGTCGTCCGCCAAAGCGTTTACAGGCTCTAGCATGCAATTTTTACTATTTCTAAGACAGTAGGTGCAATTCTAATGCATTTAAAATTAGTATACAGTGATTTCTGTATAACGTTTAGAATTCTGCAATAAATGTCTATTAATTATAATATGTTACGCACTGCTAGTAGCATTCTGAGACCAATAACCGGTCGCGCTCAAAAACCGAAAAAACGCTACTAAGATAAACAATATCTAAGAACGTTTCTACGATCGACATAATATGCAAAAGCCTCAGGTTGTGCGCCAAAGCGTTTACAGGCTCTAGCATGCCATTTTTACTATTACTAAAACACTAGGTGCCATTCGAATTCATTTAAAATTAGTTTACAGTGATTTCTGTACAACGTTTAGCATTCTGCAATAAATGTCTATTAATTATAATATGTTACGCACTGCTAGTAGTATTCTGAGGCCACTAAGCGGTCGCTCTCAAACACCGAAATAGTGCTACTAAGATGACAAATATCTAAGAGCGTTTCTACTATCAAAATAATATGCAAAAGTCTCAGGTCGTCCGTCAGAGCGTTTACAGGCTCTAGCATGCCATCTTGTCTATTTCTATAACAGTAGGTGCCATTCTAATGAATTTAAAACTAGTTTATAGTAGTTTCTGTACTACCTTTAGCATTCTGCAATTAATGTCTATTAATTATAATATGTTACGCACTGCTAGTAGCATTCTGAGACCAATAACCGGTCGCGCACAAAAACCGAAAAAACGCTACTAAGATAAACAATATCTAAGAACGTTTCTACGATCGCCATAATATGCAAAAGCCTCAGGTCGTCCGCTAAAGCGTTTACAGGCTCTAGCATGCAATTTTTACTATTTCTAAGACAGTAGGTGCCATTCCAATTCATTTAAAATTAGTATACAGTGATTTCTGTATAACGTTTAGAATTCTGCAATAAATGTCTATTAATTATATTATGTTACGCACTGCTAGTAGCATTCTGACACCAATAACCGGTCGCGCTCAAAAACCGAAAAAACGCTACTAAGATAAACAATATCTAAGAACGTTTCTACAATCGACATAATATGCAAAAGCCTCAGGTCGTCCGCTAAAGCGTTTACAGGCTCTAGCATGCAATTTTTACTATTTCTAAGACAGTAGGTGCCATTCCAATTCATTTAAAATTAGTTTACAGTGATTTCTGTATAGCGTTTAGCATTCTGCAATAAATGTCTATTAATTATAATATGTTATGCACTGCTTGTAGCATTCTGAGACCATTAAGCGGTCGCGCTCAAACACCGAAAAAATGCTACTAAGATAATTAATATCTAAGAACGTTTCTACCATTGGCATAATATGCAAAAGCCTCAGGTCGTCCGCCAAAGCGTTTACAGGCTCTAGCATGCAATTTTTACTATTTCTAAGACAGTAGGTGCAATTCTAATGTATTTAAAATTAGTATACAGTGATTTCTGTATAACGTTTAGAATTCTGCAATAAATGTCTATTAATTATAATATGTTACGCACTGCTAGTAGCATTCTGAGACCAATAACCGGTCGCGCTCAAAAACCGAAAAAACGCTACTAAGATAAACAATATCTAAGAACGTTTCTACGATCGACATAATATGCAAAAGCCTCAGGTCGTCCGCTAAAGCGTTTACAGGCTCTAGCATGCAATTTTTACTATTTCTAAGACAGTAGGTGCCATTCCAATTCATTTAAAATTAGTTTACAGTGATTTCTGTATAACGTTTAGCATTCTGCAATAAATGTCTATTAATTATAATATGTTATGCACTGCTTGTAGCATTCTGAGACCATTAAGCGGTCGCGCTCAAACACCGAAAAAATGCTACTAAGATAATTAATATCTAAGAACGTTTCTACCATCGGCATAATATGCAAAAGCCTCAGGTCGTCCGCCAAAGCGTTTACAGGCTCTAGCATGCAATTTTTACTATTTCTAAGACAGTAGGTGCCATTCTAATTCATTTAAAATTAGTATACAGTGATTTCTGTATAACGTTTAGAATTCTGCAATAAATGTCTATTAATTATAATATGTTACGCACTGCTAGTAGCATTCTGAGACCATTAAGCGGTCGCGCTCAAACACCGAAATAGTTCTATTAAGATGACAAATATCTAAGAGCGCGTCTACTATCGAAATAATATGCAAAAGTCGCAGGTCGGCCGCCAGAGCGTTTACAGGCTCTAGCATGCCATCCTGTCTAATTCTATAACAGTAGCTGCCATTCTAATGAATTTAAAATTAGTTTATAGTAGTTTCTGTACTACCTTTAGCATTCTGCAATAAATGTCTATTAATTATAATATGTTACGCACTGCTAGTAGCATTCTGAGACCATTAACCAGTCGCGCTCAAAAACCGAAAAAACGCTACTAAGATAAACAATATCTAAGAACGTTTCTGCGATCGACATAATATGCAAAAGCCTCAGGTCGGCCGCTAAAGCTTTTACAGGCTCTAGCATGCAATTTTTAGTATTTCTAAGACAGTAGGTGCCATTTTAATTCATTTAAAATCAGTTTACAGTGTTTTCTGTGCAACCTTTAGTATTCTGCAATAAATGTCTATCAATTATAATATGTTACGCACTGCTAGTAGCATTCTGAGGCCATTAAGCGTTCGCTTTCAAACACCGAAATAGTGCTATTAAAATAAACAATATCTAAGAACGTTTCTACTATCGAAATGATATGAAAAATATCTGAGGTCGTCCGTCAGAGCGTTTACAGGCTTTAGTATGCTATTTTGTCTATTTTTAAACAGTAAGAGTCATTCTAATGCATTTAAAATTAGTTTATAGTATAACCTTTAGCATTCTGCAATGAATGTCTATTAATTATAATTTGTTACGCACTGCTAGTAGCATTCTGAGACGATTAAGCGGTCGCGCTCAAAAACCAAAAAAACGCTACTAAGATAAACAATATATAAGAACGTTTCTATGATCGACATATTAAGCAAAAGCCTCAGGTCGTCCGCCGAAGCGTTTACAGGCTCTAGCATACAATTTTTACTATTTCTAAGACAGTAGGTGCCTTTCTAATTCATTTAAAATTAGTTTACAGTGATTTCTGTATAACGTTTAGCATTCTGCAATAATTGTCTACTAATTATAATACGTTACGCACTGCTAGTAGCATTCTGAGACCATTAAGCAGTCGCGCACAAACACCGAAAAAACGCTACTAAGATAGACAATATCTAAGAACGTTTCTACGATCGACATAATATGCAAAAGCCTCGGGTCGTCCGCCGAAGCGTTTGCATGCTCTAGCATGCAATTTTTACTATTTCTAAGACAGTAGGTGCCATTCTAGTTCATTTAAAATTAGTTTACAGTGATTTCTGTATAACGTTTAGCATTCTGCAATAAATGTCTATTAATTATAATATGTTACGCACTGCTAGTAGCATTCTGAGACCATTAAGCGGTCGCGCTCAAAAACCAAAAAAACGCTACTAAGATAACCAATATCTAAGAACGTTTCTACGATCGACATAATATGCAAAAGCCTCGGGTCGTCCGCCGAAGCGTTTGCATGCTCTAGCATGCAATTTTTACTATTTCTAAGACAGTAGGTGCCTTTCTAATTCATTTAAAATTAGTTTACAGTGATTTCTGTATAACGTTTAGCATTCTGCAATAATTGTCTACTAATTATAATACGTTACGCACTGCTAGTAGCATTCTGAGACCATTAAGCGGTCGCGCTCAAAAACCAAAAAAACGCTACTAAGATAACCAATATCTAAGAACGTTTCTACGATCGACATAATATGCAAAAGCCTCAGATCGTCCGCCAAAGCGTTTACAGGCTCTAGCATTCAGTTTTTACTATTTCTAAAACAGTAGGTGCCATTCTTATTAATTTAAAATTAGTTTACAGTGATTTCTGTATAACGTTTAGGATTCTGCAATAAATGTCTATTAATTATAATATGTTACGCACTGCTAGTAGCATTCTGTGACCATTAAGCGTTCGCCCTCAAACACCGAAAAAACGCTACTAAGATAAACAATATCTAAGAACGTTTCTACGATCGACATAATATGCAAAAGCCTCAGGTCGTCCGCCAAAGCGTTTACAGGCTCTAGCATGCAGTTTTTACTATTTCTAAGACAGTAGGTGCCATTCTAATAAATTTAAAATTCGTTTACAGTGATTTCTGTATAACGTTTAGGATTCTGCAATAAATGTCTATTAATTATAATATGTTACGCACTGCTAGTAGCATTCTGTGACCATTAAGCGTTCGCCCTCAAACACCGAAAAAACGCTACTAAGATAAACAATATCTAAGAACGTTTCTACGATCGACATAATATGCAAAAGCCCCAGGTCGTCCGCCAAAGCGTTTACAGGCTCTAGCATGCAGTTTTTACTATTTCTAAAACAGTAGGTGCCATTCTTATTAATTTAAAATTAGTTTACAGTCATTTCTGTAAAACGTTTAGCCTTCTGCAATAAATGTCTAATAATTATAATATGTTACGCACTGCTAGTAGCATTCTGCGACCATTAAGCGGTCGCGCTCAAACAACGAAAAACCGCTACTAAGATAAACAATATCTAAAAACGCTTCTACGATCGACATAATATGCAAAAGCCTCAGGTTGTCCGCCAAAGCGTTTACAGACTCTAGCATGCAGTTTTTACTATTTCTAAAACATTAGGTGCCATTCTAATTCATTTAAAATTAGTTTACAGTCATTTCTGTAAAACGTTTAACATTCTGCAATAACTGTCTATTAATTATAATATGTTACGCACTGCTAGTAGCATTCTGAGACCATTAAGCGGTCGCGCTCAAACACCGAAATAGCGCTACTAAGATGACAAATGTCTAAGAGCGTTTCTACTATCGAAATCATATGCAAAAGCTTTAGGTCGTTCGCCAGAGCGTTTACAGGCTCTAGCATGCCATCTTGTCTATTTCTATAACAGTAGGTATCATTTTAATAAAGTTTAAAATTAGTTGTCAGGTTTTCTGTACAACCTTTAGCATTCTTCAATAAATGTCTATTAATTATAATATGTTACGCACTGCTAGTAGCATTCTGAGGCCACTAAGCGGTCGCTCTCAAACACCGAAATAGTGCTACTAAAATGACAAATATCTAAGTGCGTTTCTACTATCGAATTAATATGCAAAAGTCTCAGGTCGTACGCCAGAGCGTTTACAGGTTCT
This sequence comes from Agriotes lineatus, assembly GCA_940337035.1. Taxonomy (NCBI): domain Eukaryota; kingdom Metazoa; phylum Arthropoda; class Insecta; order Coleoptera; family Elateridae; genus Agriotes; species Agriotes lineatus. The sequence continues at coordinate 95,087 of CALNHX010002878.1, forward strand.
AGCATGCCATGTTGTCTATTTCTATAACAGTAGGTGCCATTCTAATAAATTTAAAATTAGTTTATAGTAGTTTCTGTACTACCATTAGCATCCTGCAATAAATGTCTATTAATTATAATATGTTACGCACTTCTAGTAGCATTCTGAGACCATTAACCAGTCGCGCTCAAACACCGGAAAAACGCTACTAAGATAAACAATATCTAAGAACGTTTCTACGATCGACATAATATGCAAAAGCTTCAGGTCTTCCACTAAAGCTTTTACAGGCATGTCATTTTTACTATTTCTAAGACAGTAGGTGCCATTCTAATTCATTTAAAATTAGTTTACAGTGATTTCTGTACAACGTTTAGCATTATGCAATAAATGTCTGTAAATTATAATATGTTACGCACTGCTAGTAGCATTCTGAGGCCATTAAGCGGTCGCTCTCAAACACCGAAATAGTGCTATTAAAAGAAACAATATCTAAGAGCGTTTCTACTATCGAAATGATATGAAAAATATCTGAGGTCGTCCGTCAGAACGTTTACAGGTTTTAGTATGCCATTTTGTCTATGTTTAGACAGTAACGTCCTTTCTAATGCATTTAAAATTAGTTTACAGTAGTTTCTGTATAACCTTTAGCATTCTGCAATAAATGTCTATTAATTATAATATGTTACGCACTGCTAGTAGCATTCTGAGACCATTAAGCGGTCGCGCTCAAACACCGAAATAGCGCTACTAAGATGACAATTATCTAAGAGCGCGTCTACTAACGAAATAATATGCAAAAGCCTCAGGTCGTCCGCTAGAGCGATTACAGGCTCTAGCATGCCATCTTGTCTATTTCTATAACAGTAGGTATCATTCTAATGAATTTAAAATTAGTTTATAGTAGTTTCTGCACTACTTTAAAATTCTGCAATAATTGTCTATTAATTATAATATGTTACGCACTGCTAGTAGCATTCTGAGACCAATAACCGGTCGCGCTCAAAAACCGAAAAAACGCTACTAAGATAAACAATATCTAAGAACGTTTCACGATCGACATAATATGCAAAAGCCTCAGGTCGTCCGCTAAAGCGTTTACAGGCTCTAGCATGTAATTTTTACTATTTCTAAGACATTAGGTGCCATTCTAATTCATTTAAAATTAGTTTACAGTGATTTCTGTAAAACGTTTAGAATTCTGCAATAAATTTCTATTAATTATAATATATTACGCACTGCTAGCAGCATTCTGAGACCATTAAGCGGTCGCGCTCAAACACCGAAAAAACGCTACTAAGATAATTAATATCTAAGAACGTTTCTACGAACGTTTAATATGCAAAAGCCTCAGGTCGTCCGCCAAAGCGTTTACAGGCTCTAGCATGCAATTTTTACTATTTCTAAGACAGTAGGTGCCATTCTAATTCATTTAAAATTAGTTTACAGTGATTTCTGTATAACGTTTAGAATTCTGCAATAAATTTCTATTAATTATAATATGTTACGCACTGCTAGCAGCATTCTGAGACCATTAAGCGGTCGCGCTCAAACACCGAAAAAACGCTACTAAGATAATTAATATCTAAGAACGTTTCTACGATCGACATAATATGCAAAAGCCTCAGGTCGTCCGCCAAAGCGTTTACAGGCTCTAGCATGCAATTTTTACTATTTCTAAGACAGTAGGTGCCATTCTAATTCATTTAAAATTAGTTTACAGTGATTTCTGTATAACGTTTAGAATTCTGCAATAAATTTCTATTAATTATAATATGTTACGCACTGCTAGCAGCATTCTGAGACCATTAAGCGGTCGCGCTCAAACACCGAAAAAACGCTACTAAGATAATTAATATCTAAGAACGTTTCTACGATCGACATAATATGCAAAAGCCTCAGGTCGTCCGCTAAAGCGTTTACAGGCTCTAGCATGTAATTTTTACTATATCTAAGACATTAGGTGCCATTCTAATTCATTTAAAATTAGTTTACAGTGATTTCTGTAAAACGTTTAGAATTCTGCAATAAATTTCTATTAATTATAATATATTACGCACTGCTAGCAGCATTCTGAGACCATTAAGCGGTCGCGCTCAAACACCGAAAAAACGCTACTAAGATAATTAATATCTAAGAACGTTTCTAAGATCGACATAATATGCAAAAGCCTCAGGTCGTCCGCCAAGCGTTTACAGGCTCTAGCATGAAATTTTTACTATTTCTAAAACAGTAGGTGCAATTCTAATTCATTTAAAATAAGTTTACAGTGATTTCTGTATAACGTTTAGCATTCTGCAATAAATTTCTAGTAATTATAATATGTTACGCACTGCTAGTAGCATTCTGAGACCATTAAGCGGTCGCGCTCAAACATCGAAATAGCGCTACTAAGATGACAAATATCTAAGAGCGTTTCTACTATCGAAATAATATGCAAAATTTTTAGGTCGTCCGCCAGAGCGTTTACAGGCTCTAGCATGCCATTTTGTCTATTTCTAAAACAGTAGGTGCCATTATAATGAATTTAAAACTAGTTTATTATAGTTTCTGTACTACCTTTTTGCATTCTGCAATAAATGTCTATTAATTATAATATGTTACGCACTGCTAGTAGCATTCTGAGACCATTAACCGGTCGCGCTCAAACACCGAAAAAAGGCAACTAAGATAAACAATATCTAAGAACGTTTCTACGATCGACATAATATGCAAAAGCCTCAGGGAGTCCGCTAAAGCTTTTAAAGGCTCTAGTATGCCATTTTTACTATTTCTAAGACAGTAGGTGCCATTCTAATTCATTTAAAATTAGTTTACAGTGATTTCTGTACAACATTTAGCATTCTGCAATAAATGTCTATTAATTATAATATGTTACGCACTGCTAGTAGCATTCTGAGGCCATTAAGCGGTCGCTCTCAAACACCGAAATAGTTCTATTAAGATGACTAATATCTAAGAGCGCGTCTACTATCGAAATAATATGCAAAAGTCTCAGGTCGGCCGCCAGAGCGTTTACAAGCTCTAGCATGCCATCTTGTCTAATTCTATAACAGTAGGTGCCATTCTAATGAATTTAAAATTAGTTTATAGTAGTTTCTGTACTACCTTTAGAATTCTGCAATAAATGTCTATTAATTATAATATGTTACGCACTGCTAGTAGCATTCTGAGACCATTAACCAGTCGCGCTCAAAAACCGAAAAAACGCTACTAAGATTAACAATATCTAAGAACGTTTCTGCGATCGACATAATATGCAAAAACCTCAGGTCGGCCGCTAAAGCTTTTACAGGCTCTAGCATGCCATTTTTACTATTTCTAAGACAGTAGGTGCCATTTTAATTCATTTAAAATCAGTTTACAGTGTTTTCTGTGCAACGTTTAGTATTCTGCAATAAATGTCTATCAATTATAATATGTTACGCACTGCTAGTAGCATTCTGAGGCCATTAAGTGTTCGCTTTCAAACACCGAAATAGTGCTATTAAAATAAACAATATCTAAGAACGTTTCTACTATCGAAATGATATGAAAAATATCTGAGGTCGTCCGTCAGAGCGTTTACAGGCTTTAGTATGTTATTTTGTCTATTTTTAAACAGTAAGGGTCATTCTAATGCATTTAAAATTAGTTAAAGTATAACGTTTAGCATTCTGCAATGAATGTCTATTAATTATAGTATGTTACGCAATGCTAGTAGCATTCTGAGACCATTAAGCGGTCGCGCTCAAAAACCAAAAAAACGCTACTAAGATAAACAATATCTAAGAACGTTTCTATGATCGACATATTATGCAAAAGCCTCAGGTCGTCCGCCGAAGCGTTTACAGGCTCTAGCATGCAATTTTTACTATTTCTAAGACAGTAGGTGCCTTTCTAATTCATTTAAAATTAGTTTACAGTGATTTCTGTATAACGTTTAGCATTCTGCAATAATTGTCTATTAATTATAATACGTTACGCACTGCTAATGGCATTCTGAGACCATTAAGCGGTCGCGCTCAAACACCGAAAAAACGCTACTAAGATAGACAATATCTAAGAACGTTTCTACGATCGACATAATATGCAAAAGCCTCAGGTCGTCCGCCGAAGCGTTTGCATGCTCTAGCATGCAATTTTTACTATTTCTAAGACAGTAGGTGCCATTCTAATTCATTTAAAATTAGTTTACAGTGATTTCTGTATAACGTTTAACATTATGTAATAAATGTCTATTAATTATAATACGTTACGCACTGCTAATGGCATTCTGAGACCATTAAGCGGTCGCGCTCAAACACCGAAAGAACGCTACTAAGATAGACAATATCTAAGAACGTTTCTACGATCGACATAATATGCAAAAGCCTCAGGTCGTCCGCCGAAGCGTTTGCATGCTCTAGCATGCAATTTTTACTATTTCTAAGACAGTAGGTGCCATTCTAATTCATTTAAAATTACTTTACAGTGATTTCTGTATAACGTTTAACATTATGTAATAAATGTCTATTAATTATAATACGTTACGCACTGCTAATGGCATTCTGAGACCATTAAGCGGTCGCGCTCAAACACCGAAAGAACGCTACTAAGATAAACAAAAACTAAGAACGTTTCTACGATCGACATAATATGCAAAAGCCTCAGGTCGTCCGCCAATGCGTTTACATGCTCTAGCATGCAATTTTTACTATTTCTAAGACAGTAGGTGCCATTCTAATTAATTTAAAATTAGTTTACAGTGATTTCTGTATAACGTTTAGCATTCTGCAATAAATGTCTATTAATAATAATACGTTACGCACTGCTAGTAGCATTCTGAAACCATTAAGCGGTCGCGCTCAAACACCGAAAAAACGCTACTATGATAAACAATATCTAAGAACGTTTCTACGATCGACATAATATGCAAAAGCCTCAGGTCGTCCGCCAATCTGTTTCCAGGCTCTAGCATGCAATTTTTACTATTTCTAAGACAGTAGGTGCCATTCTAATATATTTAAAATTAGTTTACAGTGATTTCTGTATAACGTTTAGCATTCTGCAATAAATGTCTATTAATTATAATATGTTACGCACTGCTAGTAGCATTCTGAGACCATTAAGCGGTCGCTCTCGAACGCCGAAAAAACGCTACTAAGATAAACAATATCTAAGAACGTTTCTACGATCGACATAATATGCAAAAGCCTCAGATCGTCCGCCAATGCGTTTACAGGCTCTAGCATGCAATTTTTACTATTTCTAAGACAGTAGGTGCCATTCTAATTAATTTAAAATTAGTTTACAGTGATTTCTGTATAACGTTTAGCATTCTGCAATAAATGTCTATTAATAATAATACGTTACGCACTGCTAGTAGCATTCTGAGACCATTAAGCAGTCGCGCTCAAACACCGAAAAAACGCTACTAAGATAGACAATATCTAAGAACGTTTCTACGATCGACATAATATGCAAAAGCCTCAGGTCGTCCGCCGAAGCGTTTGCATGCTCTAGCATGCAATTTTTACTATTTCTAAGACAGTAGGTGCCATTCTAATTCATTTAAAATTAGTTTACAGTGATTTCTGTATAACGTTTAACATTATGTAATAAATGTCTATTAATTATAATACGTTACGCACTGCTAATGGCATTCTGAGACCATTAAGCGGTCGCGCTCAAACACCGAAAGAACGCTACTATGATAAACAATATCTAAGAACGTTTCTACGATCGACATAATATGCAAAAGCTTCAGGTCGTCCGCCAATCTGTTTCCAGGCTCTAGCATGCAATTTTTACTATTTCTAAGACAGTAGGTGCCATTCTAATATATTTAAAATTAGTTTACAGTGATTTCTGTATAACGTTTAGCATTCTGCAATAAATGTCTATTAATTATAATATGTTACGCACTGCTAGTAGCATTCTGAGACCATTAAGCGGTCGCGCTCGAACGCCGAAAAAACGCTACTAAGATAAACAATATCTAAGAACGTTTCTACGATCGACATAATATGCAAAAGCCTCAGATCGTCCGCCAATGCGTTTACAGGCTCTAGCATGCAATTTTTACTATTTCTAAGACAGTAGGTGCCATTCTAATTAATTTAAAATTAGTTTACAGTGATTTCTGTATAACGTTTAGCATTCTGCAATAAATGTCTATTAATAATAATACGTTACGCACTGCTAGTAGCATTCTGAGACCATTAAGCAGTCGCGCTCAAACACCGAAAAAACGCTACTAAGATAGACAATATCTAAGAACGTTTCTACGATCGACATAATATGCAAAAGCCTCAGGTCGTCCGCCGAAGTGTTTGCATGCTCTAGCATGCAATTTTTACTATTTCTAAGACAGTAGGTGCCATTCTAATTCATTTAAAATTAGTTTACAGTGATTTCTGTATAACGTTTAACATTATGTAATAAATGTCTATTAATTATAATACGTTACGCACTGCTAATGGCATTCTGAGACCATTAAGCGGTCGCGCTCAAACACCGAAAGAACGCTACTAAGATAAACAAAAACTAAGAACGTTTCTACGATCGACATAATATGCAAAAGCCTCAGGTCGTCCGCCAATGCGTTTACATGCTCTAGCATGCAATTTTTACTATTTCTAAGACAGTAGGTGCCATTCTAATTAATTTAAAATTAGTTTACAGTGATTTCTGTATAACGTTTAGCATTCTGCAATAAATGTCTATTAATAATAATACGTTACGCACTGCTAGTAGCATTCTGAGACCATTAAGCGGTCGCGCTCAAACACCGAAAAAACGCTACTTTGATAAACAATATCTAAGAACGTTTCTACGATCGACATAATATGCAAAAGCCTCAGGTCGTCCGCAAATCTGTTTCCAGGCTCTAGCATGCAATTTTTACTATTTCTAAGACAGTAGGTGCCATTCTAATATATTTAAAATTAGTTTACAGTGATTTCTGTATAACGTTTAGCATTCTGCAATAAATGTCTATTAATTATAATATGTTACGCACTGCTAGTAGCATTCTGAGACCATTAAGCGGTCGCGCTCGAACGCCGAAAAAACGCTACTAAGATAAACAATATCTAAGAACGTTTCTACGATCGACATAATATGCAAAAGCCTCAGATCGTCCGCCAATGCGTTTACAGGCTCTAGCATGCAATTTTTACTATTTCTAAGACAGTAGGTGCCATTTTACTTACTTACTTACTTATCCCGAGCCTCTTCTACCTGTGGTGTCGAGGCGATGGTCTTTCTCCATCTTTTCCTGTCTTTTGCGTCTATCCTAGCTTGGTTCCAGTCGAGTCCCTTTTTTCTTAGTGCATCGGTGATCGTATTATTCCAGGTTTTTCGCGGTCGTCCTTGTTTCCTATTTTTTCCTGTTCCCATCTCCCATAACACTTTCACCACTCTTCTATCACTCATTCTCACTACATGTCCAAACCACCGCAGTTGTTGCGCCTCGATTTTGTCTAGTACACTTTTCACGTTTAGCCTGTTTCTAATGGTTTCGCTCCTGATCTTGTCCATTCGTGTCACGCCCTCAATCTTTCTCAACACTCTCATCTCGCAAGCTTCTACCTTTTTCTTTAAATTATCCGTTAATACCCACGATTCGCAACCGTATATGAGCATTGGCACTAGTACGGATTCGTAGATTCTCGTTTTCGTCTTCTTGGTTACTTCTTTCTTGTTGAAGAACGGGTCGTATAATATTCTGTATAACATTGCTACTTTATTGATCCTGTGTGCTATTTCCCTGTCTATCCTGCCGGATTGGTCCATTATCGCCCCTAGGTATTTCAGCTGTTGTTTTGCTTCAATTTTCTGGTCATTTATTTCGATTTCAGGATGATCTATTGTTTCTGCGACCGTTATTATTTCTGTCTTTGTTAGGTTTATTTTCAAATTATATTTCTCTAGAGCTTCCTTCCATCTATGGATTCGTTGTTGCAGTTCGTTTTTCTTATTTGCGAATAATAAAAGGTCATCAGCGTACATGAGTTTGTTCATTCTGATTGGTCTTAGTTTGTAGTATCCTAGCTGTACACCTCTTGTGAGTTGGTTCACTTTCTTTGATACATCGTCCATTATCATTATGAATAGTAGGGGGCTTAGTATGCTTCCCTGTCTGACTCCTCTCGTTGTTATAAATCCTTCTGACGTGTTTCCCCCTACTCTAACTACATTTTCTGTTCTATCATATAAACTTTGTACTACCTTTATCAACTTTGTTTCTATTCCCCTTGCTTTCATAGCCTTCCAGATTTCATCCCTGTTTATGCTATCGAACGCTTTTTCTAAGTCTATTGTGCACACATGTAGTTGTTGCTTGGTCGCTATTATTTTTTCAACTATTTGTCGTACCGAAAATATCCAATCCTGCGTTGATCTGCCGGCTCTAAATCCCGCCTGAGTATCTCCCATTGTAATTTCTATCTTATTCCTTAACCTTTCCTCTATTATCCTTTCGAATATTTTATACGACACGCATAGTAGGGATAGTCCACGATAGTTGTTACAGTTGTTGAATTCTCCTTTTTTATGTACAGGGACTAACACTGCCGTTCTCCAGTCCTTCGGTATAGAGTTTTCTTCCCAAGCCGTGAGTATAATCCTATACAAGAGTTCGGTCCCTTCTTCTCCCATGTATTTTAGCATTTCCGGTCTTATGCCATCTATACCGGGGGCCTTTCCTATCTGTAGTTGTTTGAGAGCTTTCACTACTTCCCATTTTTCAATGTGCCCCCTTTGTTCGTTTTCTGCTTCTGGGGTTGGTGTGTTGTCATTCTGCGGTATTACCTTTGTCTCTTCTGTGTTTAGTAGCTGTATGAAGTATTCTCTCCACCTTTCTATGATGGGCTTTTCTCCGGTAATAACTTTTCCATCTTTGTTTTTGATATTTCTTAAGGGGTCTTTTTTCTCTTTTCTTATGTTTCTTAGGGTGCGGTATAACATTTTCGCATTTCCTTTGGAGTCTCTTTGCATTCTCTCCCCGAAATCTTCCCACTCTCTCGCCTTTGCATCTTTGATCACATTTTTAACTTTATCTCTTTGCGTACTGTATTCTTGGTAGGCTTCTAAGTGTTTGTTTGACCCAATGTACTTTCTCCATAGACGTTTCTTTTCCTTAACTTCCTGTTTTATTTCTACGCTCCACCAAGCAGTTTGTTTTCTTGTTTATGCTTTTATTCACCCCACACACTTCAGCTGCTACACTACTGATTATTAATTTAAATTCATTCCAAATTTCTTCAAGATGCATGCTATCCATCTCTTCTTTACGTTTCCTTATCTCTTCCGTAATTCTTTCTTCATATTTTTTCTTTACCTTATCTTCTTGGAGTCTATATGCTTTGATACTCTTAAATTCTACTTTCTTACATTTTGTCAGGTCTTTCAACTCGTTTCCTTTTTTCCTAGATGTCATGCTGGCCAGCACCAAGAAGTGGTCACTCCCTATTTCAAACCCTCTTTTGGCTCTTATATCGTTGATCTTTTTTAGAGTGTCTTTTTCGATCAGTATCAGGTCGATTATAGATTTTTCGTTGCGGCTGCGCATTACACGGGTATATTTGTGAATTTCTTTGTGTTGGAACCACTTATTTCCCACAACCAAGTTATTTAATATGCAAAAATCTATAATTTTTTGTCCATTGCTGTTTACGGCGCTTTCTCCGTGTTTGCCTACGCAGCCTTCCGTACTTTCAGGGCAGTTTCCCACTCTACCGTTGAAATCCCCCATTATAATTAGTGTTCCTTTTTTCACGTCTACTTCACTTTGTAGGGTGCTCCAAAACACCTCCAGTTCCTTCTTACCTGCTCCTTCGTTTGGACCATATATGATCAGATACGTATACAGTTCTTTCTGTTTTTCGTATTCCAGTCTGATTATTCTATCGGACACATTCTTCCATTCTGTGATGTTGTTCACGTTATCCCTATTAACAATAGCAGCAACTCCTGACTGTGCCCATTGGTCTTCATCCACTCCGCTGTACATCATCACATGGCCCCCGTGTATTTCCACACAACCACTGCCTTTCTTCTTAGTTTCTGTGACAGCTATGAATTCTATTTTTGTGTTTTCCAGTACCTCAGCTAACTCGGTCTCTTTCCCATTAATGCCTCTGACATTCCATGTAGCTATTCTCCATGAATTGCTTTCATTGTTTCTATTTTTTGCTTAACTATTTCACTCAGATCCTTATCTCTCACCTGGTCGTTTACAATTCCCTCCGTCCTCGCTTTGGCTTCCTTCAGTTTTTTACTCCTTCCTTGACTCTTGTTCCCTATTCCTGTCTGCACTTTAACTCTCATGTTACACTGTACTATTTTATTATCTTCTTTCTTTCTTTCATTTTTATTTTCATTTAGGTTTTTCCTATCCTCCCGCTTTCATTCCTGATTGTTATTCCTTCTCGTTTCCTTTATCATAGCCGATTTCGTTGCCAGTTCTCCTTCCGTTTTGCCCTTTAGTAGTTTTTTGGCTCCTGTTCTTTTTTCCTTCTCAAACTCCCTCCTTCTTTTTCAGACCACTCATATATTGTGTTGTCTATCATTAATTTCTTGTAGCCTACTTTGGTCATCTTTCCTTTTGCCTTCTCATCTCTCGCCACCTTTCTTATTGTCGCTTGTATTCGTTGCTCATCTTGGGTTAGGTCACATTCTATATATATTTCTCGTTTTCCTAAGCTGCTTTTCCTCTTCAGAACCTCAAGTTTTTGTTCAAATTTTTTCATTTTTACCACCGTCATCTTTGCTTCCGGATTTCCCACCTGGTATGCGTCCTCGATGTCTATATCTACTCCAATTTCCTTTCGGACAAATTTCTTTATTTCTTGTTGATTTGTCTCTTTATTAAATTCCCCTCCTCTGATAATTATATTGTTTTTCTTCTCTTTTCTCTCCTGCTTTTCCAGCCTGTTCTTCATCTGTTCCATTTCCTTGCGTAATATCACTTTTTCTCTCTCCCATTCGGCTTCCTTCTTTAGCGACTCTTCCTTTAATACTCTTATTTCTTGGCCAAATGTTTTCAGTTGCTCATTTATCGTATCTATGGCTTTGCTTGTGCTGCTGGTGTCCTCCTTTATGTCTTTTATCTGGTTTGATAATCCCATTATCAGTTTTTCTAGTTTATCCATTTCCGTCTTTTCCTCTTTCTCTTGTTCTTTAGGGGTTGTTGCCTTTGTTTGTGTCGATCTCTGTATTTTTTTGCTCCGTTGAAATACTTCTACTTCCACTTGGTTTTCTTTTTGTTGCCTTTTTCTTTTGTTGATATCTTCTGTTATTGATCCGCTGTTATTGTCTCTATTGCGCGCCTCTGACATTTAGTTTATTTACGTATTTTTACCGCTGAATTGGCCCCACTTTTATGTAAGTTTATTGTTTACTGTTATTGTTTTTGGTCTGCATACATATAAACACTTCTTATCGTGCACCACTGCCCGCCAGCTTCACAGCTGTAGTTCGAACCCTGACCGATAACTCGCGTTAAACCCGGGCGGCCTTGCCGCGCTTGGCTCGGTACTTACGCTTGTTTATTGGGTTTTCGTATGTTGCTATATTACGTTCCGAAAAGCTAGGAATTCAGTGCACTTTTTACACTCTACACTCTGCTAACCTGTTGCAGCCCCTTTTTAAAACCACTCTTTGCACAACGCGGAATATTTCGTGATATATGACCTCTGACACTTTAAATTATGAAATACCTACCTTAATGATTATTAAAACACATTGGTACCAAAAAATTCCTAACACTATCGCACAAATATGTATTATTACGTGTATTACACTGAAGGATTAATAAAGAATTTTCGTATGTGCATACTCCGTCTTTTACGCAGATCTACAAGTTCCGGTAATAATGCCATCAAGTAAAACTCACGAAATTTGGGAATCATTCTGCTGTTCTAGAAAACTGTATCTCTATATATAACTTCAATAGAGATACTTTTAGGTGTCCAAGAGTCAACGATTCCAAGAAATCAATATTTATGGATTAATAACAGTAAATTTAAGGTCTTAGATAAAATATTGATTGCAACTCGTGCATAAACGTTAACTTTTAGCACTTGTTGCATAAATAGCTATCTTTACATGTAGCTAACATCCAACATAGACTGTAAATAGGTATTTAAATCCAAAGCTTATCTATTTCTATACAGCGCAGAAGATTTTTTATTAGTTTTCAATAAACTGTTCAATATTTATTAAAATATACCATAATATTGATTACTCAGAGTTTTTGACGAGACAAAAAATTTGATCAAATAAGAGTAGTATCTTTATGTACATAAATGTGAGTGCAGAATATTGTAATAAAATAAAAGAAAATCTTCTTGAACATATAAAATCAGCAAGAAGTAAACAAAGGAAAAATAAATGCAGTTTTTTATAAATTTTATTTAATTGACCTTAATTAATAGTATATTGGGTTTTAGAATCACCTCGAGTAAGCTTAATTTGTCGTAAACGTTTCAACTAGTTTTATTGGGTCTTCATCAGTAATTATTCTCTAACTACAGCGTGGCAATAGGGCTAAAAAATAGTATAGGAGTATTAATTCTCAAAATAGCATACAATATTTAATTTATAACGTCATTGATGTATGTGAATGAATTACCTATTTTATTACTAACTGAAACCCGCAGCATATGCCGCATTTAAAATCTAGGACGAATTTAGTAACTTTTGTTGCACTAAAGAGAGTTTTATAAGCTCGCTAGAGATTGGCAGTAAGGAAAAGTTCCAAAATATATATTTTCAAATGGAAAGTTTCTGGAAAGGAAACGCTCGCCTCTGGAAAGCGTTTTATGGACATTTTTGGATAGCCTCCGGGCAACTTTCTTTCATATTGGATACTGCCGATACTTCTGAATTGAATAGTGTCTTCTTTTTTCTGTTCGGTATTAAATGCTAATTATTGTTACATTGGTGTAAATCCGCAGTTAGTGCAAATGTCACTGGGTACTTTCCGAAGATTAAATTCCTGGAATTTGCTGATCTCTAAAAGCACCATATTTAGACAAACCTAGAATTTTCTGAAAATAGGGACAATGAACCTACCTGCTTTTGGAATATAAAATAAATATTATGATGTTTTATTGTTATGATGGGCAATTTGCATAAGTATTTAAGTGTCTACTTCCTATCCCAAAAACTCAGGTAGTCAATCCCACCTGCAAAACTACCTAATTTAGTGATGGGCAAAATCGAATGAATTTAACAATCGAGATATTCGAATGCGAGAGAATTTATCAATCGAATGAATCATTCGGAATACGAATGAATATCTCGGATTCCGTCGAGAGCTGTGCAGTAGGCGCGTACTGCGTGTGCGCTGTGCGTAGGCGAATGCGGGCATTTAAAATACGAGAATTATTTGCGCCGCCGAAATAATTTTCAGCTGCCTGCAATCTGTTTCTTTTCAGGTTTAAGCCGTTGAGGATTTGAGTATTGCGTTATAATGTGAAGATGGAACGTTTAACACTTTTAATGCTCGCATTGACGATGTCACAAGAAAATAATTTTTCCTTAGTGTTGTAACATTATTACGTTACGTCACCTGCTCTAATTTCGCCATTCCTTCAAAGTACTGCTCTATAAGTCGTTCCGTATTACCAAACTGTTCCTTTAGGATTCAAAAAGCTTCTCCATAAAAGGCACCGAATGCGAGAACGCCTGCAATTATTTCAGCAGCCTTTCCAATAGCCGACATTCGCAGGTAATTAAAACGATGTGGTACATAATAATAATAATGTCTTTATTTTGCCATCAAGAGCCAACAAAATTAATAATATTTTACAATAAATTAGACTTAGATACATCGAAATGCTGCAATGAAGGCAAAATCATATGGCGGCGTTCAGATAAATCTGCTCTTACACTTAACCATAAAGAAAAGAGTTAAATTATATTATATTATAAATGCCTAACACTAACCATCGGGAAAAATAAAAACGAAGTTTTAAATTAAAAATGAATAATGAAACTAAGAGTGAAAACAATTATAAACTGAAACAGGTGTTTTTTTTTACAAAATAATACAAGTAAAACAAATTAAATAAACGCTATGTTGCTGGCAAAACAGTCACTGCAAATTAAAAAGATGTTGAAAATATAAACTTCGAAATGATTTTACTGGCTTTTTAAAAATATTTAAGTCAACCTGTTGTAAATTTTACTTGCATTAAAAGAAAAGGAGCGCTCAAATAACGAAGTTTTGTGTGCAGGAGGTGAGAGGTAAGACCTTTATTCCTAACATTCGGCGTATGAACATCTGTCCTAAATTTTATTTTATATATAAATACGGAGCATTTTTTGTAATTATTATTTTGTGAATAAAGACTGTTAACTGCAGCAGCCTTCTATTTTCTATTCTGCACAAGTTGTATTCGATCGGATGTCATTTTATTCAAACAGAGAGCGTAAGTTTCAGAACCATTAGTAAATTGACTTAAAATTAAAGATTCGCAAAGAGTTTTTTTAAGATTTATACTAAAAAAGTGCCGATAAGGAAATACTAATTTCAACCTCGGGTATGAATTTTTAATATACTTTTGTACTTGTTTTTCATACCTACAAGAATTATCAATGACAAAACCCAAATTTCTGGAATGTTCACGTGATCAATTTTTATCTTAAATAAATGTTGGTATCTTAAAACCATTTTTCTGGGACCAAACAAAATACCAACAGATTTGTTTGGGTTTAAAATTAAAGAATGATTTTTTGCGACTTCTGATATTTTGTCTAAATCGCAATTTAATTGATTAACAGATTGAATTATGCCAACAGTTGCACAAGATTTATAAATCTGGGTGTCGTCAGGGTACGTATGAATTTTACAGTGTTCTGTATAATTTTGCAAATTACTTGTATAAATAACAAACAGCAGGGGGCCCAAAATGGGTCCTTGTGGTACGCCTGTTAATACCTCTTGCGGCGAGGAGCAATTACCATTTAGAGTAACAATTTGCGACCGACCAGTCAAGTAATTTTTTATAAGATTAGAAGCGTCTTCACTAAAATCAATATACGACAAAATTGAGATTAAAAGGGTATGATTTATAGTGTCGAATGCTTTACTAAAATGTAATAATACGAGGCATGTTAAATTCCCGGCATCACACTCTTTCAAAATATCATCGGTTATTTGATTTAAAGCTGTAATACAACCATGAGCTGGTCTGAAACCGGATTGTGTAGTAGGGAGTATATTATTTAAGTTTATATAATGTTGCATTTGTTTAGAAGACTTTTTCGTAGATTTTTGAAAGTGTTGCCATGATACTAATCGGTCCAAATCGGATAATTGTGAAGGATTATTAATTTTAGGTAAAGGTTTAATTAATGCTATTTTTCGTACATCTGGAAAATAATTTGAGGTTATTGAAGTATTAATTATATGAGTTATGTACGCGACAATCACAGGACAACACAGTTTAATCATATCAATATTAATGTTATCTGAACCCATTGCTTTGCTCTTCATGCTTATTATTATTTTAGAGACATTTTCAATTGAAACTGCACGGAAACGAAATTCTTTGTCGAATGAACCTTCATTTTCATAATAGTGCAACTGATCTTCGCTCAGATTCAGTTTTGGGATTAATGAAAAAAATATTAATTGCATCTACATTGCATAAGTTGTTTTAATATTTAATTTATGAAGTTTATTTCACAAAGATTTACCCACTTTGTTATTCAAAATATGCTCATAGTACGCCTTCTTTTCTTGTCTTATAGCATTTGTTGTATAATTTCTTAGAAGTTTATAGTAATCCCAATCTTTTTGCAATTTTGTTTTTTTAAATTTTAAATGATTTATCTTGCAAATGTATTATATATCTTAAATTGTCGGTTAGCCAAGGCGCAAATTTTTTCGTTATTTTCTTTCTCTCTAATGGAGCATGTGCTTGAAATAGATTTAACAAACAGTTATTTAAGGGTTATATACAAAACCACCGACGTTGATCGCCACCCATATGGATTTCCTCAGTGTTTAAACTTGGTTTAAACACACATAAATTTTAATAACAAAATTTACGAAGCCATTCAGAAGTTCGAAATGTAATTCTGATTTCATAAACAAACAGTTTTAACCTCCAGTTTTACTTCATAATTTCGCAAGTTTATACGTAATTTATATCTGTTTTAATCTTGAATTAAAACAGGCAAAATTCAGTTCCCATTTACGAAACCTTAAACGAATATTGTTTCGCCAACATTAAGTGAAAATGCAACTCGGCGACCTAGAAAAGCCAAGTTCAACGCTCAGCCTGCAAACCGATGCGGAAATATAAAAGCTTATCATGCTGAGTTGCGGTCTTTGCGGACCTTTAAACGCGTTCTATTACACTATTATGAACTTTGATATTGTTACTGCGTTAAGCATTTTTAGTTTTATATAAATACTAGTCTATTTTCATAATAAGAATCAATCTGCATTTAATGTTTGATTCATTCACTACCCTTTCTAAGCCATAATATTCACGGGGCATGAGGCTGTGCTCCGAGGGTTAGTGTCTCTACTGCCGTCCGTTTCAAGTACCATTGACTACATTGGTTTAAAACGTAAACACACTCTTGTTTACGTGCTTGACGGATAGAATCAGCGCAAAGTAACGGAGTCCTGATACAGCCTCTCAGGCATCTCTGTTCATGGTCCTTCGAGCCGGATCTGTCTCCAACTAACGAAAAAACACATCCCGAGAAGAAGACAACATCTGCCAACCACCCAGTTCCCAGAAAAATGGCCAACAACATGGAGGAATTCAACAACTTAGCTATCGCCCAAGAAGAGCTCGCGCAGAAGATAAAGCAAATATTATCCAACAGCAAAAAGGACCCTGCCAGCCGAAAAAATGAAGCCTACATCGCCAGTCGCAACAAGACGCTGGACGAACTTTGGAACACTGCAACTGAGAATCATGCAAAATTGGGGCAGCTAAGTATTCCAACTCATAATTATTTTAAAACAGGGTATTACGACCAAATTAAAGCCATATACGGCGAAGCAAAAAGTTACTTGCAGAGCTGTTCAAAAGCAACGGAAATTTCCAACCCCTCCGCAAGCAGAACACAAGAGGAAATGGTGGCTAACCCCGAGCAAAAGGTTCGTATCCGAAAACTGCAGATTCGGATCCAGAATTTTAAGCAAGCGATGGACGACGCCGAGCTAACACAAGAATTAGGGAGGCCCGCCATCACGACAAGGGAATTAAGAGAAAAATGGGATCGTGTGGTCGAGATGGACGAAGAAGTTATGTCAAACGACATGGCTTCAGAACAAATGCACTTCAGTCCTGAATATACTACGTTGGAAGACAGGTACAGAAATTTAATTATTTTATTGCAAGCGCCAACAAGGAACGAGCAAGCAGCAGCCATCTCGCTTCCTCAAGTCAAAATCCCCATATACGAGGGAAATTATGAGGAATGGGCCACTTTCAAGGACCTGTTCACCAAATTAGTAGATGACAACCAGAATATGGACGATGTCATCAAGATGCAATATTTAAAGACGCATCTTAAGGGAGAGCCAAGCCGACTGATCCAGCATCTAGCTGTTACCCAAGCAAACTACAACACCGCCTGGAATCTGCTGCAACAAAGGTATCAAAATAATCGCCTTATTTTAACTAAATTGCTAGATACCATATTCGATCTGCCGGTCCTCTCCAAAGAGTCAGCCCAAGGGTTAAAACGATTGCACGACTCCATCAAGGAATGTGTGGAGGCAATCAAAAATTTAGGCATCTCCACGGACAGTTGGGGTCCGTGGATTAACAGAGCTATCGCTCGAAAATGGGATCCTGAAACCAACAAATTATATGAACAGTCGCTTCAATGTCCAAATGAAGTCCAGGATCACCAAAATTTAATGGCTTTCCTGCAAGTGCGGTTCCAATCCCTAGAATCCATAGATGGAGCTCGAAAGCCCGCGCAGGAAAGACCACAGAAGAATTACGCTTCCGCATCCCTAAATTGCAAGCTGTGCCATGGAGATCATTACATCGACAACTGTAGTCAATTCCAGAGGCACCTACCCATGAAAAACTAGAAGCAGTAAAAACCAATCGATTGTGCTATCGATGCTTGCGGCACGATTCAAATATTCCATGTCGTGCCTATTTTAATAATAATATAATAATATATATATTTGTACTTACAGATATTGCATCCAATTAGTACAACCGAAAAATGTAAATCAGTGCAAAGACAATAACTGAACATTTACTTATTATATAATAAATTTAACTTAATATTTATACTAATATACTAAAGTAATTTTTCTATAATATTCATTTAAATATATACTTATAAAATGTCCTGTAATATTCATATCACTACTGTGAAAATAATGCTAAGCTTCTATACCAAAAAGTAATTGTTTTAATATTAATTTTAAGTTGTCTGGAGATATACTGTATATGTCTCTATTTATTTTTGTTGTCCATTTGTTAAATTGTGCACACATCTTTGATATACCGTTTGAGGCATAGTTTACTTTGTGAAACTTGATGAATAACAGATCTGCTTGTCTAGTGTTTTTTGCGGGTATCTTAAATTGTAATTGTGCCAGTAATTGAGGGCAATCAATATAGTTTCTTAATAGTTTGAATACGAACAGTATATCGTTAAACACATACCGATTATTTAGCACCACCATATCACACTTAACTACATTCTGCAAGTAACTATCTTCTCTCCTTAGTCCATTTTTAAACATATAATATTTGATGAATTTATGTTGTACACTTTCAAGATCCTCCTTGTATGTAGTCTGGTATGGATGCCAGATCTGTGACCCATATTCAAGTATCGTTCTTACTAAGCTATAGTACAAGCTTTTAATTATTTCTGCATTCTGAAAATCTCTGGTTTGTCTAATCATGAATCCAAGCATCTTTCTTGCTTTCTTTATTGTACGATCTATGTGGCTTCTAAATGACATATCACTCTCGAATATAACTCCAAGATCCCTAATTTCATTTACAACTTCTAGTATAGAGCCATCTAGATTGTAACTTCTGTCTGGATTTTGCCGTGTTCTGTTAAATGTAATTAACTTACATTTATCTGGATTTAAAAAAAGTTTGCTTTCGTTACACCACTTTACTAATCTGTTTAGGTCTTCTTGCATCTCCTGTTGATTATTTGAGTTGTTGATCTCTTTATACAGTTTAAGGTCGTCAGCAAACATAAGGCATTTACTATTTACAAAAATTCCTGGCAGGTCTGCAACAAATATTAAAAATAATAGCGGCGATAGATTCGATCCTTGTGCGACTCCTGATAGACAGTGTATTGGTTGTGATAACTTATTGCCTACTTTTACGTATTGTATTCTTTCTGTTAAATATGATGAATACCAGTTTAGAAGATTTCCGTAGCACCCGATTGCTTCCAATTTTTTTAATAATATGCTGTGTTGTACCCTATCAAACGCCTTTTTGAAATCTGTATATATGGCATCTACTTGCCGACCTTCCTCCATTGCATTTAGAATATAGTCTTTATAGAGTAGTAGGTTTGTTGTTGTTGACCGTCCTTTCATAAAACCATGTTGGGTTTCTGGTATCTGTTGTTTGAATACGTTCTCCATCTCTTCTTTAATAATAGCTTCAAAGACTTTTGGTATTGCATTAATTTCTGAAACGGGCCTGTAGTTTTTTATGTTGTCCTTATCACCATCTTTAAAGATTGGTGTGATAATTGCTTTCTTCCATTGTTTTGGAAATTGTCCTTTTTGTAGGATCTGTCGCTTCCCGCATCATACTCTGCTTCATAAGGCGCAGCCACCATCAAGGCCGCTCCCTGCCCAAAGGATGAGAACGTCAGCTCATGCAGCAGCTATGAAGACTTCCAACGCTCCAGAAAAGAAGCCGAAGTCGGACATCATCACCGCCAATGTAGGCGCACAGGAGAGCCAAGTTCTACTTGCCACAGCAATGGTTCAAGTAAAGGCAGCATCCGGGATGACTCATCTACTACGAGTATTAATAGATCCCGGGTCTCAGGGGTCGTTTATCACGGAAGCATCAGCCGAATTATTGGGGTTACCCAGGACCAAAGTTCGAGCTGAAATCACAGGAATTGGGAACAGCGAGCCAAAAATTGCCAAATGGAAAATCCCAGGTTTGATCACACCTAGATTTTCAAGTAACTTTTCCCTACCTGTAAATTTACTAATACTTCCCAAACTTACCAAAGCCATGCCTTCATCCCCTATCCCAAACATAAATATCAATTCCTGGAGCAATATTTTTATCGCCGATCCAACCTTCAACCAACCTGGCCCCATAGACATAATTCTAGGAGCCGAAGAATATTCAAAAATAATTCTAGAAGGAATCACTAGAACAAAGGATGGCATCTTGGGACAAAATACCAAACTGGGTTGGGTATTATCTGGAACCATTGGAAGACAGCATAACGACAGCATTAAAGTCAACACCATGGTTGCCAAAATTGGAGAAGAATATCAGTTGCAGAAATTCTGGGACACAGAAGAAGTACCCACACAAAGAACACTTTCCCCAAAATATCAGGTACGTGGAAAGAAATTCACAGAATCAGTACAGGAAAGACCGCAGAAAATCGAAGCTTCCAAAACTCTTAATCATGGAGGTCACTACATCAAAAGCTGTGGTCAGTTCCGAAGTTCACCTACCAATGACAAGCAAACAATCCAGCAGGTGAAGAAAATATTAACAACCGATCCTACAGCGGAAGAACGAGCAATCGCAGCTGCCAATATAAAGAATACGAAAGTTCAACATCCTGTTATCATCGAATGTGAAAAGGTAGCATCTTCTCATCCACAAGAAAATCACCAAGTGCATGGAACCTCCGAAGTCCTCACTCACGAAATCCTCGTTCATGAAGTCCGCATCCACGAAGTTCCCATTCAGGAAGTTCCCATTCACAAAGTCGATAGACAGAAAGGAAAGGAAATTGCAGGCCACGAACAAATCGTTGAAACTCCTACAGCAGCTCCAAGCAGTGGATGCAGTCCAAAAATTACAGGCCACAAACAAATCGTTGGAACTCCTCCAGATGCTTCGACAGCAGCTTCTAGCGATGGATGGAGCCAAGAAGCTGCAGCAATAACTGCTGCTAACAACAACACCTCCGAGGCCACTAAAAACTTGACACTCGGTAATGGACAGAGCCCAGAAGTTACAGCAATAACTGCAGAAGATGGAAAACCCTCCGACTCCATTAAAAACTTGACACCCGGTGGAGAGCGGCACCAAGACTTGTCGGCAGGGGATGCAGGAAAAGAAAACAACAAACACGTCGCACCTAGCGATGGAGGGAGTCAAGAAGTTGCAGCAGAAATTGCAGCAATAACTACAGCAATCAGGAAACCCTCCGAGTCCACTGAAAATTTGACAACCATTGGAGGGTGGCACCCAGAAAAGGCAGCAATAAATGCAGCCAACAAGAAACCCTCCGAGTTCACTAAAAATATAGCACCTAGTGGAGGGTGGCATCAAGAAATGGCATCAAGAGATGCAGCAAGCGAGCAAACCTCCGAGTTCGCTAAGCACTTAGCCCCTCGTAGAAGATGGAATCAAGAAGACGGCTTATTAAAGTCTGCGAGGGAATTTACGCAATGTGGAATACCGATGCAGCATCTTCTAAAAAAGCTAACCCCGGCAAGAGTGATATTAATTATCGTACTCACTCATATAATGTTCGTCTCCAAAGGAAGAGGCAGCAGATGGACGTTGTCGGGATGTTCCAAACAAATTGGTAACATAGTCAACGACACAATCACACAAAAGCTCTTTTACAGAAATAGCAAAGGAGCCAGTGTTGCAGCAACCGAACCACTTCGAGGATTTACAACCCTCTCGGTTAGACCTGCAACATCATCTGAAGGAAGTAGCATGGAGAGCCATCCGACGTCGCTACTACCTATCCAGAGGAATAATCAACAGCGTCTAAAAGACGTGACATGGAAAACCATCCGCCACCACTCCTATCTATCCAGCGGGATCACAGGCAGCCTATTAGGAGGGGCTATTCTAATAGGAGCAGTCTACTACATTCGAAAAAGGATCAACCGAAGGAAGCATCAATCCAAACAACGCCAGTCAACCGTAGAAGAATATCCTTTAAGAACCCTTAATGTGGAAGAAACAATATAGTTTTCCTTTTCTTTTTCTTCGGCCTAAAATTGGCAATATGTTTAAACTTGGTTTAAACACACATAAATTTTAATAACAAAATTTACGAAGCCAGTCAGAAGTTCGAAATGTAATTCTGATTTCATAAACAAACAGTTTTAACCTCCAGTTTTACTTCATAATTTCGCAAGTTTATACGTAATTTATATCTGTTTTAATCTTGAATTAAAACAGGCAAAATTCAGTTCCCATTTACGAAACCTTAAACGAATATTGTTTCGCCAACATTAAGTGAAAATGCAACTCGGCGACCTAGAAAAGCCAAGTTCAACGCTCAGCCTGCAAACCGATGCGGAAATATAAAAGCTTTGCTGAGTTGCGGTCTTTGCGGACCTTTAAACGCGTTCTATTACACTATTATGAACTTTGATATTGTTACTGCGTTAAGCATTTTTAGTTTTATATAAATACTAGTCTATTTTCATAATAAGAATCAATCTGCATTTAATGTTTGATTCATTCACTACCCTTTCTAAGCCATAATATTCACGGGGCATGAGGCTGTGCTCCGAGGGTTAGTGTCTCTACTGCCGTCCGTTTCAAGTACCATTGACTACATTGGTTTAAAACGTAAACACAGTCTTGTTTACGTGCTTGACGGATAGAATCAGCGCAAAGTAACGGAGTCCTGATACAGCCTCTCAGGCATCTCTGTTCACTCAGACTTCTGACAACTGTATTGAACACTACCGACAGGAACTACCACCGACTTGGGTTACTACCGACTTTTAAAGTTTGTAAGAAATATATGATATGTCACCGAACTAAAATACCACCGACTTGGTGTACAAACCAACTTGGATTACCACCGATGTGGATTTACATCCGACAGGAACTATCGCCGATGTGGACTACCACCGCGCGTTTACTTCCAACCGATACCGGCAGTAGTTGCTGTAACACATCTTACGCGAGCGACCGTGAACTTGCAATCCTTCCTATTAATAATTTAGCAGCAACTGCAGTATTTTTATGCAGTACTTGGTATCACTAGCTGCTGAAAGATTCATATTTCGTCAGTAAATTATTAATACTGTAATAAAATGTCAGTATTATGTTTTAACTCGTACATAGATTTAAATTCTTTCAAAAGAAATGCGGTCTTGTTTGATTAGCGAATGACTTATGTTGGTCAGTAAGGAAATTTTACTAAAATATTAAAGTGTTATATACTATATAAACAGGCGGCTGTGTTAAATTTCCCACAAAATAACTCGAGATATTGTGGTTTTGTTTGCGAATTTGTTTGATTTGCAGTGTGTTTAACGTCTCACCTTCACACCCCTGCATCTTTCTCATTTATTATCTGATCTATTTAAAATTTTGGTCGATTTACCTAACCGTTAAAGCAATTATTTTTATAGTTTTTAAATAATTTTACTGCCTAACAGTGGCTACTGCGACAAAAAATTACTGCAAAAATTTAAAAATTATAGTAGGCTTAGTTTTATAAAAAAATTTATTTACAAAAGTTGTTCAGAATTAGGAAAATAGTAGAAATGTTAATTTTAATCCAAATAAGTGTATTTATTGTCGACCGAGTAAACACACCATTTCTACATTTAGTGGTTAGGCGTATTCTAGGCATTATTTAAATTTGCAGAATGCTAAATTAACAGTTCATAAGCTTAATTGACAGTTCGTAAACGTAACTGGCGTTCATAAACCTTTTGTTTTCCAGGGTACCACTTATTAAGACAATAAATTGTTAATTATCTGCATAATAATATTGTACCTACATTACATATTAACAATACACACATTTTTAATAAAATATGGATTTCGACTGTTTTTGTAATTCTGAGCAACCTTTGTTAGTAGCAAAATTATTTCAAAAATGTCAAAGTAAGCCTTTTAAAGGCCAAAATTTCAAATATATCAGAAGAGAAAATATTCAAGGGTTGTAAGGCGAAAAGTGAAACACAGTGCGTATTGAATTCTGATTTGATTATGCTTCTTATTTAGATATGTACGTCCACAGTTTTTTGATAACTTTATTTATTCTCACCAGTTTAAAAATGACCAACAGACAGGTACTACTTTGAAAATTATTCGGCTAGGGATAAGTACATCCATGATATAACTACATCCAGCAATGGGGCACAATATCATTACGTGTACTGTGTACCACTAAGCCGATTGTCGGGTTTAAAATTTTCAAGGGTAATACTACAAAAGGTGAAAATTCTCTTAAAAAATTTTGCTTTGAGTGATATTTGGAAAGATTATTCAACAATATGGGTAGATGACTTTTACCGTGTTCGACAGCACACATTTTTAACGTTTTCCACTATTAGTTCAATACTGTAGCTTCCAACACGATTACTATAAGTTTTTAGAACGATACTGATTTGCAAACTTTGACTTTGACGTTTTGGTGAAATGTCAGTCAAAGGCTACTTACTAAACTGAAATCATTGAAACCAATCAGGCTCGCGTGAAAACACTGTGACATTGGGTGTTTTCAATGACAGTCAATTTTGATTGACCGGTTCTGACAAATTGAACAATTTTCATTGGTTCGTTTATTATAGTGTTGAATCATCAAGAGTAATACCACAAGCAGTGGATATATTTTTGACAAATATTTTGTCGTTTCCATGTAAATTATTGCGTTTAAATTTCACTATACAAAATCACATCAAAAATGTCACGAGCCGAAGGCGAGTGACATTTAAATGCGATTTTGTTGAGTGAAATTTGCAATAATTTCTATGGAAATGGCAAAATATTTAAAAAAAATATATCCACTTCGAGTGGTATTTGGGACGAGTATTTAACAATATTAATACATAATGATTAACTTTATTGAAAAATAAACCAACAATTAATATAATTATTCATTCTCAATTAAATTCAGCGGAATACTTCCAAAACACAGCATTTTAAAGTTTTTAAAACAAGCCACACAGTTTGTTGGGGTTTAGTGTTACGTAACCTAGCGATATCACACAGAACATCGTTGCTAAGCGATACTTCGCAACAAGGCTATTTATTTTTTGAGTACGTACATTGTTTTGTGAATATTTTGCATGGTGCCCAATATTCAGTGATATACTGCTGTTATTGGTTGAAAAAAGCAAATGTCTGCAATGTGATTGGATTATATGTTATAGTGTTGAATAGTCAATGTAATATAAATAGACAGCTGGCATTTTGTAAGTACCTATAGCAACCAGAAAACTACGAGGAAGTGTCGACAAATCACGAGGCTATAATAATAATAATGGTTTATCGAGCATCCAGTTAGTATACATACATCGCTGAAAATGGACAAATCGCCGAAATAGTTACCGTGGACAAAACGCCGAAAATGCCCAAATCACCTAATCCTGTGGTGGATATGGTAAAAATTAAGGTTGCGGAATATTTATTTACGGCGAAATAAATCACGAGAATTGTTTTGAAGTTGTTAAGTTTTGTTGTAATTATTTTGAAATTACAAGAATAATAAATTTAGCCAGCAATTGCTGCCAGCATAAATAACACACCGATAATCTAATAGTGGATGTTCTAACTAAAGGGTGTCAAATTTAGAGTGATCCCATTTGAATCGTTAATTACAAAGATGTTGAAAATCAAGTTGCAATGATTGTAACTATACAATGTTTTGTCATATCTCAAGTTTTGTTAGATATTGAGCGCTGGCCAACTGCTCAAATAATATTCTATGTAGAACACGTTTTAAGAGCTGCTTCAATTATTCAAACACAGCTACAGTTCCGGCAAGAATTTAATGTTGCAGTGACTCCATCTCGCAAGACAATTAGAAGATGGGTCACGAATTATCACCATAGGGGATCAGTTGAAGATTTTAAACCTTTGCAGAAGGTAAAACGAATAAGAACGGAGTATCTTACAAGTTAGAAATTCAACTGAGGAAAATTCGAATGCATCCTTGCGTCGCTTATCCCAACAAATAGGAATTTCACACGAGTCCATACGAACAATATTAAAGAACGATTTACAGTTTCGTCTCTATAAGTGGAAGAAAGCCCAAAAACTTCTTCCGATTGACCAAAACACACGTTTAGAATTCTGTGGCTGGATTTTTGATGGAGGGGCTGATAACATTATTATGAGCGACGAATCACATTTTCAACTTCATGGCGAGAGAAATAAGCAGAATTTACGTTATTGGTCTGCTGAAAATCTGGACGTTATATTCGAACAAGAGCTGCATTCTCAAAAGGTAACTGTCTGCTGCGGCGCAGAATAATACAGAATGGCCTGTCGGCTTAAAATTCAGCTAGTTTTTTCTTTGCGCATGTGCGAGTTCTGGTGGTGTGCAGTCAGCTGTTTTTCATATTTTACACGTGTACGTGTGGGGGTCAATGACCCCTTATAAGAAGGTTATGTTTTTTTGTGCAAGTAGTTTTAAAATATTAATTTAATATGTGTGCACAGAAAACATTCTTTAGTGGCACATGGTGTACTGTGCATTTCCATATAAATTGCATGGACTTTAAACTTACGGATTATTTCTAGTCAGTTTAAAATTTAGGCGCATAATTTTGAATTTACCGCCTCTGCACACCACTAGGATCATGGCGGACAATTTCAAGGTCACAAAAATTGAGTGTGCTGATATCAAAAGCGCCGACACAGAGAGGCCATTCTGATTTAGGGTATTATTCTGTGGCTGCGGCATCTGCTCAGCTGGAATCTTGACCCCATAGTTTTTCGAATTTCAAATGAAAATTCCAGTAGTCGTTAACAGTGAACGATATGTGGCAATGTTGCAAACGTTTTTAGTAGATGCCATCAATCAACTCCAGTTACCACTAGATGCTACATGATTTCAACCAGACGGTGCAAGGCCTCATGTATCAAATTTATCCATGGGAATTCTGCGAGGGATGTTTTCGGGTCGTCTGATATCTCAACGTGAAGATCAGTCGTGGCCGTCCCGCTCTCCTGATTTATGGGCTCCAGATTACTTTTTGTGGGGCTATGTTAAATAAAAAGTGTACCAGAACCGACCTGAAACTCTGGAAGACTTAAAAAATAACATACGGCAAGTTATTGCTGAGATTCCGGCTGAAATGTGTCAGCGTGTAATGGGCTCATTATTGCATCGCATGTGCACGCAGACGTGCATCATTCGCAATGTAATTTTTATGTTTTAAAGTTTAAAATAAATAAGAATAACACTTGAATGTCCATTCTTTAATTTCCAAGAAAGAAAAACTATAATGTATTCCAGGTTATTTTTATTACGTGTTAAAATGGGGTCACTCTAAATTTGACACCCTTTAGAATTTTCTATATCTCGTGCGCATTTTTGTGATTCAGTACTAGGGCTGGTCTCATTTTGATCCTTATGCTGGAACCCGCGATTGGGTGACGGAAGGGCAATTTGGGGATAACGTATTATTTAAAATAAGTACAAATAAAATAAGTATGTTTTAAAAACCATCAGATTGTCTATTTTCATGATCTATGTGGCTTATATACAGTGACCACCAAAAAGTCGGCATCAAACGGAAAAAAATTTTATTTTTGATTTTTCAAAAACTTTTCATGGCAATAATTTGTGATTCTTTGAAAACCTATTTCTCTCCGATCAGATATACCGAGTTATTTTTACATAGTTAGAAAATGGCGTTTTTCAAAATTGTCAGAATCCAAAAAGTGCTATTTTTCGGAAATTAAGTAAGATTTCAATGAAATTTTTTAGCGTGTATTAGTTTGAGCTAACTTTAACTTTTTAAAAAATCTTAATGAGATTTTTCTTTGTCCAGTGTTCTCAACATTTATTATTTTTTCTTCAAAATTTCGAGCCATAATACTGTATTTAGATAGAAAAGAAAAGAAATTTGCTGTAATTTCTATCTTGGCTAGTAAATGCAATTTTTGCAATTATTTTTCAAAAAATCTAAAATTTGACAGATAACGGAAGTCACGTGAAAACTTTTGTTTGATCCATTTGTAATGTTTTTCAACAACCTCCCATCGCCAGGGTTTTGATTTTCCAAAAAACCCTAATAAAACTGTTTCCCATTTGGTGCCAACTGTTTGGCGATAACTGTGTATACTGAAAGTTATAATCTAATAAAATTAAGTGATAATTAACCGTCATTGAATCAAAAATGGCGGACTTTATTATTTTTTAATTAAAAAACGAAACATGATCCTGTTGGGTATCAAATTAAAGGTAATCGATTATACAAAACAAATAGCAAACTTAAAAAATGTTTAAGTACAATAAAAAAAGTAATTAAGGTAGTGGCGGTATTTATGAACTAGTGTGCTCAAATGTCTACAACATTTCCGGAAACACTCTACCCACTGTTTCCTCCTAAAGGGTGCTAAATCAATAAGTTTAACTATGACTGTTGATGTTCCGTCATCAAATAAGATAAATTCTCTAACAGAAGCGGTAACGTAAGACATAATATGGTTACTAGGCGGAATTGCTAATTTAAGTCAGACTTATATATCCAATCAAAAAATGCTATTAACTATGTCTGTCCATTATTCCATGGTATGTGATAGCAAACACAAAAGACACATATCTGTTTTGCCATTATTTTCTGCATCACAAACTAAAACTTTGTACTGCCGTTGGAAAAAGTTAATTAAAATATCAGGAATCCTGGAAAAGTTCGGAATCCTGGAAAAGTTCTTATATTTGCCGGCTTGTTGTTGTTTTCCGACGCGGGTTTTTTATGATGGTCCTGTCCTCGAACCTTTATTAGCCTGCCCCAGCTTCATAGAAACTATGGTTGAGCAATTGTTCTAAATTCGTGATTTTAATTATGGGCCTGTCGGTCTAATTCTGCTTGGCCGCGGTATGAATTTTGATTTTGTTTTTCTTAAAAACGAGGGCGTTTGGTGATTTTTGCGGTTTGGATTTCTCCTTTCCTTCCGCCTGTTGGCTGACATTTTTCTGTTTCTAAAAGTCTTTACACGGGGTAAATCCGTGCAGCGACGCATGAATGTTTGTTTGTTTACCTGACTTCAAATGCGTGTTGCTTCTTAACGGTCGCTTTGCCCCGGGCGGTCGAGGCATTTTATTGTCGGTTTTCCAGGATTTTTATAATCCGCCTGCTCTGGCCGATTTGTTAATTTAGAAATTTCTCTGTCGACAAAAATATCCGTCATTTTTATGGCGGACTGGACTCGGCGAAGCGTTTTAGCACATATGTGCATTGCTTTTGTTTGGAAAACCGACTTGTATCAAGTATATACTCTAAATCTAAATTTTAGAATTGAGAGCAGACCATATTTGAAATTAATTTAACGGTGTATCTTATCGTAGTTATTAAAAATTACGAAAGTCAAAATGTCAAATTTAAATATTTAACACAGGTTGTCATTGCTATTTGAAATTACAACACCGAAGTTCAAATCGCACTTATGCAACAATTTTGTTACCTCACATCATGAAAATAGTCATTGTTGTATTAAGAGCACGAAATTAATGATTTTAGAGCGTAAGAATGTTACTTCTTTTGATGAGGTGATAGCCGAGTCAAAGAAGTCATTCATATGCTCTAAAATATTTCGCGCTTACAATACAAACAATGTTTTTTCTACAATCGTCAAACAAGAATATCAATATTGTTCACGCCGTAGTGCACCAAAATTTTTGGCGCTCTAGTGCGCGAAATGCCTTTTTCCACGTCGTCAATGGTAACGTAAAGAAATATTCCATTTTTTAACATGTTATAAATGGCTAACTTCGCGCATTGATAGCGATGCGCGAGTGTCCCCTTTTTTGACGGTTGTCGAAAAATATATTATAAAGATATAAAGTTCTTACATTTTTAAACTTTTGTATTATTTTTCCGTTTTAGTTTAGCATCACTTTTTGGTTATTAGTTGTTATTATTTATTATTCATCTCTAAAAAAGAAATTTTTGTTACATAACTTTTTTATAATTGAGATATAAATAAACTTACTTAGTTGTTATCAGGTTGATGTAGATGATATGAATCTTGTGTTATTGGTTAGGACATCACATTTAAAATGGTGCATAGTGTATGATTTGCAGTTTATGATTTGAAATGTTTTGTGGGTTTTTCAATGACGTCATTTTGTATGCAAGAATTTCCTATTTTTTAAATATATATGACTTCTCTGGAAGAAAAGAAAATAAAAGTTTTGTATAATAGTTTTATTTTAAAATCCTTTTAATAATGACGCCCTCCGTCGACGTACATTCCCCAAACCCCTCGTAATTACACGTCGGCGCTTTATTATACATATAACACCCTTGATACCTTAATAACTGTAATGCACTGTTTTGCAAGTTTTTTTCTTATATGAAAAACGTTTAAACAGCCTTCTTTATTTCATTCGGGAAACTGACAGATGTCACATTTATAAAATGTCAAAATTCTAAGTTTTTGATTATTTTTTATGCAAAGTAGATAAAATAGTATAAACAAGCGTCTAAATTATTAGTAATAATTAATTCTGTTATTGTTAGTAATTATGAGACATATTTTTAATTGCTTGTTTTCCGAAACACTTTCTTAAATCAATTCAGTCATAATGCCCGTGTTCTAGTCCAGTGTATAAATTTAAAATCGTGGTTGTTAGAATGGTAAGGAATTTAAATTCTTTTTTCGACGACTGACATCGAAAGTAGATTTTTCTCACTGTCATTTGACAACAGAAAGTTGACATTTGCCGCTGAGCGTGCGTTTTCATCTTTTTGCCGCTCGCCGAGCGTTTTGGGTTTCCGCGTGAACAAAATAGGTAGCCACGTCCGAATGTTTCCTTGACAACGCCCGTCATTTGTGGAAATAATCGCGTCACATGTCATATAGACTGCGCGTGTAATGTTAACTTGATTGTCAATTAATTTTTGCTATAAAACGAAATTTGATATTTTCCTTTAATAATATGCTCAGTCGTCGAAAAAATATGCATGATTGCTGGTTTCGACTTCGTCTCAACCAGCAATATTCATGCGCAAGCGGCAAGAATGCACTTTCAGCTCTTAACATACAATATACTATTTCGACAACCAAACTTTACGCAGTTTACTGTCCACTGGTGCGTAAAACTTCATAATTATTTAAAACAACGTCAGCCAAACAAAATGTGACAGTTTTCGCATTTATATGGGCTACTTTGAAATGAGAAATAAACAAAACTTTCTATTCTTTTAATAGTAGTTTGTATACCAAGGCACTGAAGTTTAACTTTTTATCACGAATGTGGATAAACCACATGCGGGATAAAAACGAACGTCAGTTCCGATGAGTACACTATGTTTTATTTAAAATTTAAATAATACCTAGAATACGCCTAACCACTACTGATAAAGTAGAAATGGTGTGTTTACTCTGTCGACAATAAATACACTTATTTGGATGAAAATTTACATTTCTACAATTTTCCTAATTCTGAACAACTTTTGTAAATAACTTTTTTTGATAAAACTAAGCCTACTATAATTTTTTAATTTTTGCAGTAATTTTTTGTCGCAGTATGCCACTGTTAGGCAGTAAAATTATTTAAAAACTATAAAAATAATTGCTTTAACGGTTAGGTAAATCGACCAAAATTTTAAAGATCAGATAATAAATGTGAAATATGCAGGTGTGTGAAGGTGAGACGTTAAACACGTTGCAAATCAAACAAATTCACAAACAAAACCACAATATATCGAGTTATTTTGTGGGTAGTACGAAATTTAACACAGCCGCCTGTTTATATAGTATATAACACTTTAATACTTACAGAATTTTAGTAAAATTTCCTTACTGGCCAAAATACGCCATACGCTAATCAAACAAGATCGCATTTCTTTTGAAAGAATTTAAATCTATGTAGGAGTTAAAACATAATACTGACATTTTATTACACTATAAACAATTTACTGACAAAATATGAAGTCCTTCAGCAGTTTCTGATAACAATTACTTCATAAAGATACTGCAGTTGCTACCAAATTATTAATAGGAACCATTACAAGTTCGCGGTCGCTGGCGTGAGATGTGTTGCAGCAACTATCACATCAGCGATAGTTCATATCGGTAGTAGTTTCTGTCGGATGTAAATCCACATCGTTGGTAATCCAAGCCGGTTTGTACACCAAGTCGGTGGTATTTTAGTTTGGTGACTGATATAAAGTCGGTAGTAAACCAAGTCGGTGGTAGTTCTCGTCGGATCTAAATCCACATCGGTTGTAATCCAAGTCGGTGGTAAACCAAATCGGTAGTAGTTCATGTCGGTGGTCAATTAATGTAGGTTCCAAATCCACATCGGTGGTAGAGCGCACTCTCCATTATTTAACATGTTAATTTTCTCGTCTGTCGACGTTGTAAAATATATTTGTTGCAAAGGCAAAAGATGCAAGTCATGATAAAAATGTGCTTCGTTTAAATATTTGTAGTCTCTAAATGTTATAAATTTATTTGGTTTTACTGGCTTTTAGAGATGTTTAAAGTACAAAGTACTATATTATGGTCCGAAAAAGTACAATCAATAACATCCGTGCGAATAGCCTTGTTAGGAACATTTAGAAGTATTAAATCTAATAAATTTAAATGCCTGGTTGGTTCATTTACGACTTGTGATATTGAATAATTTTCAATCATATGATAAAAATATTGCGTTTGTATGGAAGTGACGTTAAACAAGTTAATATTGAAATCACTGAGACAACAAACAATATCGTTATCATATATAATAAACGACAAAGATTCATATAGGTAATCTATAAAAGTCTTATAACTCATATGTGGTGGCTTGTATACTGCACCTACTGTTATTTTATATGTTTTAATTGTAAAGGATATCCACAACTGTTCAATTGAATTATTTACATCACAGACTGTAAAATTTACACAACTTTTAAATTAAATAGCCACTCCTCCTCCTCTAGTATTCCGATCTTTTCTTATTAACGTAAAATCGTTTACAGTTAAATAATTAGAATCAACAGTATTAGATAACCATGTTTCTGATAAAGCGAAAATTGTAAAGTGATAATTCATCATCAAAATCCAAAGTCGTTCACGACGTGTGGTGACCACCAGTCATAATTATGAGGAAACAAATATATACAAAAAATGTGCAAAATGTAACAAAAATTTAAAAAAGGTATGTACAGAAAAAGCCTCGAGTTCAAACATCGATATGCGGTGTTGTATTATGAACCATTTAATAAAGAAGAAATATTATTATTTGACATAATTTTATAAATTTTGTTTTTATAACTTATAAAAATGTTACCCTCATTGGTCCAACATGCTTTAGGATCGCATCTTTTAGCTTCGTCCCTTTTAGCTTTCTTCTGTTATTGAAGATATATCTCTTCACACTTCTAAGCACGAACTTTACAATGATGTGTCGAGATTTCCCCTCAGCTCCTTTCAGCCTGTGGCAGACGTCAATGTCCTCTTTGCTTAAGGCGATACCAATTTTTTTGCAACTTTAATAACGGTTTCATCTAAATTTTCATTCTTATCTTCTTGGACACCAAACATTCGTAGACTGTTGCGCCTGGAATACTGTTCTTGATTGTCCAGTACACGATTTACTTTTTCTAATTTGGCTTCAAGCGAAGCAACCTTGCCACGAGCCGTTTTTACTTCTTGCCTTAAGACGTGCAACTCGTCGGATATTACTTTATTCATGACAAGTTTTAGAGTCATTGGGTTGCAGTAGAAGTGCAACAATTTGCTTTGCGATTTTGGTAGCGTCTACACTAACAGAAGAAACTGCTCTCGTTTTCATCGACATTTTAAAATTAGTACTTGATTTATTTAAGGAAAATGTAGTGTAGTGGCAGCTCAAATAATATTTTTAAAGTGATTTATTTAATTTGAATTTCAAATTCTATTCTTATTAATAACGGTAGCGCCTTGAAACTTTTCAAGGTTGGTTCGATTATCTAGTTGCTTATTAATTGCTATTTTATTTTAATAATGACTTTAAATTGTTTAATGACATGAACTGTCACCTTACACTTTCAAATATGACGAATATAAATCCTATTCACCTCTTAGTGACTTAATATTATAGAAGTATTTGATTATAGTTAATTACACTTTTCTAATTGTCTTTTATTTACTACTGCTACAATAGGACTAATTAAAACCCACCTGGACTCCTCTCACTCTCACCGCTTTAAAATAACCTCAAGACAGAACGCCTCCTGATGTCCACAGCTCAGATCCCCAGATAGTTGAGCTATGATGCACTGCCTACTGAAAAACAACCTCTAACTCGTCAAACTCCTGACTGCTTGCAGAAATGGTCCCGTTCTTTCCACCAACGCCATTGTCAACCCCAACAGCTTCCCTCGTTCTAACGGCTTCATGGCAAGTTTGCTCTTACAGATGATCCAAATTAATTTTTTATTTCCTTAGCTTCTACTCTGTTGTCAGTAACCAACAGAATCGCCTGAATCCAGCAGTTTTTCCGTCAATTCCTGTCGCCCAATCTACAGGTTACAGAATCTAGATTGAGACGGGGTGAAAATCGGAACTAATGTTAGAATCTAGTAATTTCCAAGTTTCGTATTGGTAACATTTTTACATCTATGATATTGACATTAAATTGTTAACCTTATTTAAGCTAAATGACACAATAAATCAGAGGCGTACGCAACATTGCGGTACGGTGTATTATCAGTTCTTGAATGTTAAAAGGATTGCGGAAATAATTATGTTAAGTTGAACAACCAGGCTCTGGTAAACCTTCTATCCCAGCAACAGCAATTTTCACACTTTAAAACACAAAGAATCTGTCATATGACGTTAGTCACTGCGCAAACGAAATCCCTCTACCCACCGTTACTGATTACTTGTCATTTAAAATGTAACCAAACTTTGTATGTTTGACAACTTTCCACATATTGCCAATTCATCAAATATGATCACAGCGCCTTTCATGACCTACCTTGAGACTGAATCTAGTTTCTTTGACCTGTACACGTCCTCAGTACTCCCTCAACAAATCCAGCAATCAATGTATCTTCTTATTAATTGTAGCCTTTAAAATAAACCAATTCCATTCAAATATTATTATCTTCTTGCTTCTTATTCTTGCTTGTATCTAGTTAAACCATATTCCAAATTCTCTTCAATAAATGTTGTCTTGAACTTCTTAATATTTCAGTTAATTTTGTTTTTATCTCGTAGATTTGTTAAAACCCTTTTTTATTGTATTTCTCCAGATTACATATAAAAATTAGGGTAAAATTTCTGTTTTTATTAAATTCGAAAAAATATATCCAAAAGTACATAAAATTTTTTAAGTTGTTATTTTTCAATAATTATAACAAAATCGGCCTAGATGCTATGTTACAATTATTCATGCCTTCTCCAAACTTTATTTATTTGAGTTCTACCTACTTCATTATATTATTTTAATAAAAATTATATTTGTCACATATAACATGAGCTTGTATTTACCTTCTAACTTTTAAAACCATTACAGAATACTCAAGTGCTATTAACTTTCAACTTAAATTGTATCAAATTCAAATTCTATTAATGACTTTCATCTAAACAGCCAATCCTTTTTTAAACTTTTCTAAGTTGATTGTATTAATCTCCCAAATTTTATATTTACATTAATTTTCATCCAAAATTGTTCTTTATGTATCATAACAATAGAGCACCGCACAAACGTTTGTTACTCTCTCCTCAAAATACGCCCGAATTCATTGCTTCTTCGGTTTCCTGCTAGAAGTAACACACATTATGGATTATAGTAGGACAAATCACTTACGAATGAAACTCCTTTCAGCCTATGGCAGACTGGTCCAGATTCTGCCGCACGTTCAAACCAAAGTGTGGAAGTCTTTCATCATGCTGAAACCACATGTTAGCCCTAATGTCTAATGGGAAATTTTCTAATAACCGGTAAAATATTTTGCAGAAAATGTTATTAAAAGTTTGCGTTTAAACGAGCAGGCAGCAAGTAAACTATTAAACTCTCTTCGACAATAACAGTCCACATGTTTACAGAAAATTGTTGCTGGTGTCTTTTAGAGACCATGGCATGAGGATTTGCGTGATCCCAAATGTGGCTGTTTCTACTATTATAATAACCATTCCGTGTGAAACATGCCACATCAGAAAACAATATTTTTCTCCCGAAGTGAGGTTCTAGTAAGGTGCGACCCAAAAATCATTGGCAAAAAGATAATCGATCTAGATAGTCTTCAGGTTTTAAAGCTTGTACAAGTTGTAAATGGTAGGGATACAGAAGCTGTTCATGCATGACACGCCATACCGTTGTGCTGGAGAAGTCCATATGGTGTGCAATTGCGCGAACAGTTGTAGATGGATTGTCATCCAAACGTTGTAGAACTTCTTCTTCAAACTCTACCGTACGGACTATTCTTGGACGACCAGCATCACCAGGACGCTTAAGGTTGCGACTTTCTCTTGCGACGATCTATGGAAGAAAAGGTTGTATGATGAGGTTGCCGGCGTTCAGGATGTTTCTGTTCATTCATACAAGCGTGCAGCTTCTCTACCACAACAATTTTTTGCACCATAAGTAAGGTGCATATCGGCAAGTTCTTCAAATGAGTAATCAATTTTAAATAAAAAACTTGAATTTACACACTAACAGGTTACTCCGTGAGCACCCCGCTGGAATTACTGTATCAACTGTAATAAATCGAAAAGATGTCTAATAAAGTTACCAACAAACTGTGAAAATTTCATTAAAATTGGCTGAAGCATTTTTTTTCTACAAATTTTAACACCCTGTATATCGAAAACGAAGAGTTTTCGGACATGTTTGTAAAGCAAAAAATGTTGGTTTTGATGTCCCCTACCACCCCTAGAAGTTTGTCGGTATATTTATGGAACACCCTGTATATATAAATAGACGGAAAAGTGATAATTTTATGGCTGTTAAAAGTAGAACGGCAAGAGTTTCTACTGTTCATATTAAACATTCTTCTGATAACCCTTTTTTGGCAAAACAAAAATTCGATCGCTGTCAGTCCCTCCTCCCCATAGCACAACATTGTATGTTAAGTAGGAAAAAATTAAACTGTTGTAGACATTCATTAAACAGTCAACTGAAAGTACTGCCTTAAGTTGACATAAAGTAAAACATGACCTACTTACTAATTTTGAAACTGAATCAACCTGTTGTAACGTTTCGCCCTAGATTAAGCGCTACCGAATTTAATTACAAATTAAAAGCGCTAAATTTTCGCATTTGCAACAATCACTTGCAACAATATGAGAATCTCAGGGCGCCGGTAGCTGCGAGTTCATCGGTCTGTGCCGATGATGCGACAGTTCGTCTACTACGCACCCCTTCTCCCATACGCGGCGATGTCCGAGGAGCCGATGGCAGCGTATAAAACCGAATTCGTTCCGTGGGCTCAAGAGAGATTATTCCGACGGAGCCAACCTCGCTTCTCCAGGCCTATCCCGCGGCCTCATCTGAGGAAGGCTTCGTGCCTAACTCAG
This sequence comes from Agriotes lineatus, assembly GCA_940337035.1. Classification (NCBI taxonomy): domain Eukaryota; kingdom Metazoa; phylum Arthropoda; class Insecta; order Coleoptera; family Elateridae; genus Agriotes; species Agriotes lineatus. Next base: position 132,658 of record CALNHX010002878.1, read on the forward strand.
CTGGGCCACCCGAAATATACCAGTTCGCGTATTAATCCGAGATTATTAGCAGAAACCAGACCGGGCCGTCAGCCGATTCGCGGACCAGAAAACATTCCAGTAAGATACCAGTAATTTCCTAGAACTCGCTAGAAAATTAAAATCCTGTACTCTGAACGACGTACCCGACCCGATTTACGCAGTTCATAATTATTGTAATTAAATCAAAGTTTACCGAGAATTCGAGACTCGTAAATAATAGCCAGTTCACCTGCCCGAAGCCGTGATACTTTGGTGATTTCAAACACCGTGAGCCTGAGATCGGGCCACGCTACGCTGAAATTATCCGAGGTGTTACAGCTGATTCGTTTTGAATAACGTAAGCCTGAGATCGGGGTACCTGATTCGAAATAATCCGAGGCGAAACAACTCCGTTTAAAACGATTAAAAGTTCTGCAGGGTTTCCCATTAATAGTTAACACATCTTCGCGAAAGGATAGCACTTTGTTAATTTCGAACTAGTGTACACTTGAGATCGGGTTGCGCTATATTGAAATTGGCTAAAGTTTTATATTTGATTCGCGCGAATCGAGTAAGCCTGAGATCGGGTTGCAGATTTAAAGTAAATTAACCTCACTTGAAGCAATTCTATGTCCCGTAAATTTTCTAATAGGAGGAAATCACACCTATTTGAGATCGGGTAGTGCGATCTCCCCGTCCCCGAAACTTCGTTAATTTTATTATTTAAAAGTAAAGCCGGCTGAAGTTCGTATTGAGTGATTGTAGCACATTCGCAGTCCTATAACTTATCAGTCGCCCCGCGTAAATTTGGAAGTGGTGTCCGGACCTCGGCGCCGTAGCAAAATTTAATACTCCACGGTCATTTCCCCTAGGTCATAATTCACCTACCTTCAAGCTCCGTAGTTATTTGACCTCGCCACGCGTTCGAGCTATCTGGTATCAGAACCGATAGCCTTCGTCCCCCTAGGGTTATCACCAATTGACCTGCTGCGGTCGCACACGTGGACAATAATAGTAAGGACATCCAGGTGGTATTCGGAAACTAAAGCGGCATTTATTAAACAAACTCCGAGATAACCTAGTACTTTCATTAATTTGAGGAATTGACATTTGTTTGTGTTCACAGTACTGCCAACCACCACGACCCATCTTCGAGAGTTCCAGCGGTTATCAAACGGTTGAGAACCAAGACCGCCCTGCCAGTTGGGTGGCCTAACCGTATCAAGAATCCAATTAAAGTTTATTTTATATTTACAATTCATATGTTGATTTTTACAAGTAAAATTTTATTATGTATATAGTAGTGAATAAATGTATCTCCTGTTGAGTTGTTCTTTGAATTAGGCAAAGTATAAGTAAACCGAACCCTGGCCTAAACAGAAGCTACCATTTATAAGGGCATATATAATTAGTGCTACAGATAAACTTACAACATTAAATATAAACCAGAAATCGTTGTAAAGTTACCGATAGCATTATACTGTTGCCCCCAAAAGACTTTTCTGTCCAAGTATGTCCCTAAAATTTCGTGCGGTCAACTGATTTTATAAGACTACCAGGAAAGTTAAAATAAAGGCTATTTTCTGGCGCAGTAATTTTTAAAAGAAATATACTTTGTCTTTTCAGTATTAAGAATTAAGTTATTGTATTTATCTACAACGGCTTGGATAAGGACTTATTATGTCACTCATTTGACACTATTTCAGTTAGGTAATGAAGCCATTACGTCACCACTAGTGGTGTAATGGCTCCATTACCTAACTGAAATAGTGTCAAATGAATGACATAATGATTTTATATCGCCAGAAAGGTCACTTACATATAATACTGGCTGTTACCCGCGACTTCGTACGCGCGAGGTTCGTTATTTGTGTATTAAATAATGACTAGGAGACGCTGCGTGGCGCAGATGGGTAAGCGCCAGGCTTGCATTAAGCAAGTCCTCGGTTCGAATCCCGCTGGGGTCGGAATTTTTCCGTATCCTTGGCGATTAGAATCGGACTCAGTGAGACTATTCACAGTTGGGCATCAAATTATCTGTGCTCTACTCAGAACCACAGACCTAAGAGATAGAGTAACAAGGTCAACACATCACCAAGACACACAATGGTTGCTGCGCAAGCACCAAAGGCGCGCTCCAACTATGTATCCCGAATCCGGGGCAAGTTGAGCATTGTACCGCCAGATGCCAGCGCATAACGCACCAGCCTCTACACCGCAAAGTAAATGAGGTTACAGATTATACATACATAATGACTAATCCCCGTCCCGTTCTGTAATCTCCTATTTTCACCTTCAGTTGACAAATTTTCAAAAACTTTGAATGACAGTTCAAAATTTGATCTTACAAAATTCTAACCTTTTTTTACCCCTTTAGGGGTTGAATTTTCAAAAATCCTTTCTTAACGGATGCCTACTCCATATGAGGAATCTACCTACCAAATTTCAAGTTTGTAATATTTATACTTTCTGAGATTTCGTGATTGCTTTTATATACGGATGGGATCGTTTTTACTGCAAATGACGAATGAAAGAAGGAAGAGACTATCGTAATTGGCAATGACACCGATTTATTAGTCTTGTTGCTTGTTCATGCTCCAGCCAACAAACAGTTGAAGATTGTTGTACCGAAGAAAGGTATAGGTAACCAAGAAGAGAAAGTTTACTGCATTGGAGAAATTCAGCGTGATATCGGGGAAATGAAGGATGTTCTCTTGACAGTTTACACTTTCGCCGGATGTGATACCGTTTCTTTAATTTATAGAAAGGGAAAAATAACACCTTCTGAAAAAGTGCGACGTGACAAGGAGCTTTACATAAACTTTACATAAGATTGGCTGTACAACAACACTCTTAAAGAGTTTACCATCAAGTGCAGCAATGGCTCAATGTCAATAAAGATTCACTAAAATGGGGTTGGAAAAGGATTGGTGGTTATGTGCGTCCAGTTGCAACCACAAAGGCAGCTGATCCTGAAAAATTGCTCTCCCTCATTGTTTACACTTGTAATTCGGGGTGTGTCAGGTACTGTAAGCGTCGACAGAGTGGCTTGAAATGCTCAAACATGTGCAAGAATTGCTCCGGACATGGATGCACCAACAGAGATGCACGAATTATTGACGACGGCATCGATGAAGATAATCTTCAACATGAAAAAGAGCTTGAAGGTTTTTAGATTACTGATTGCTGTTATTTATTATTATGTAACTACCGTGTACGTTGTACATACAACTTTTCGTTGAAGAACATTGAATTTACTGAAAAGCATGTATTGTAAAGAAAAACAATTTCCATTTTTTTTGTATTAAAGTTTATTAGATAAAGTTTATAGTTAACCCTGTTTTAATGATATCCACATGATTTTATCTTTTTAGGATGATATGACAAAAGAGGTAATGTAAGTAGATGTAATTATAAAAGCGACAAAGGAGGGGAGCAATTCAGATATATTATCAGATACATACACATAGCCGTACATACATACATCATCTTCATCATCATCATTCCTTTTTGCTCCTGTAGATGCATAGGGCGTCTTTCGACGATTCTTCAGCATTTGGTGTTTCCATTTGGTGGTAGCAGAGTTGCCAGCTCTATACCAACATACATACATACATACACACATACAAATGTTCCTAACTTATTGATGCGTCACTAAGTACCTTTTATAACGAAACATACTCTTTATAACGAAACATACTAATTTTCAAGTGAGTACGATGAATCCCAAGCTAACTGGAAAATAATGAGATCATTACCCCTTCCATATCTCTGTAACCCTTGTCTGGAAGTCAAAAATGTATAAGACCATTTTTATTGTAAATTAAATATAGATTAATTTTGTATAAAATAAAGTTTGCGCTAAACCTTGCAGTTAACGAGATATTTGCGAAAAACTGTAAAACTGTTGAAACCTACCATTTTACCACATTTCCACCCCCCTCCCTTCTAAACCCGACTCGCAATGTTGTGCAACTTTTTACCACTTATTGAGAGGAGGGTACTAAACAGTTTTCTGCTGGGTAGAACTTTTTTTATGTTAGGGTTAAACCCTAGTTTTACTGTACTAAAACCTGGAACCAAGGATGGCCATATTTGTGACGTCATAGGTCTTCCCTCCACAAGCTGAGAAAACGACAACATGATTTTTCATATTTAGGAAACACCACCGAATAAGAAGGTACCACTTGTCGGTATAAAGCTACTCAGTCCCACGAAAATCGTTATTTGACGAGTTAATTTAGTTTGGCCTCTCTACTATATGGTTTAGAGACCTTGTCTATCGATTACAACAAAAATTAGCCTTGCCAATTTAAAAAAAATATTTAATTTTATTAACAGTTTTCAAAAGCCGCCGTGAATATTTGTAACCGCAGTTCGGCTGCCATACTTGCGTTTTTACAACTTACTTGGGCAATATAAAAAGGTTTACTAACTACCGAGCTTGCCGCTATGACCAGCAATTTAAGTGTTATGGTCTCTTGGTCTAATATATTTCAGTTCTAAATACTTTAGAGCTGTTTATTGTGCACAAACAAACAGCGTTGCGACGTCTCTTCGAACTTGCTCGATGACAAACGAAAGCATTAATTTCTATCCTTTGTAGTGTACGTCCATATATGTAGATATATTAAATATATGTGTAAGTCGCCCACTTTGAACTACCGTTCCTAGAGCTAGTAATGCAGGTGGGATTGAAATTTGACAACAATATTTATTGTACAAAGGTACCTATTTAGGTTAGCTGCAGTTTAAGATTTGTGTGTACAAAAATTCCTATGTAATGTAAAAATGTGTGTAGACCGTAACAAGAGGGTTAATTTTTCTCTCCTTTCTATATTACTGGCTCTAGAATCGGTATTTCAAAGTTGTCGACGTACACGTGGTGTTAGGATTATACCACGCTATGAAACTTCGCTGCGGTCCCACTGCAGCCAGCGGTGACCACCGCCAACCTCTATACCATATATTTAATTATGCTCTATACCTACATTTAAATTTTGCGCGTATTTACCAACATTTTTACACCAAAAAAAAAGGTAAAGGTTATTTCAATCCCCCCAACTGGGGGCGAGCTGCTATAGGGACCTTCCGTCCCTCTTCAGCCAAGAACGGGAGAGAGAAAGGAGGGGTGAAGACTGAAAGAAAGGTCAGGAAAGATGGAGAAGTACTGCCCCGGCATTCACCTCAGAGAAGGTACTCTGTTGACTCAGCAGAACCACCTAAAAACCTCAATCAAGGCAGACGGCCGCAGGAATCGAACACACGACCTCCCGAATGCTAAGTGGACGTGCAACGCACTATTTTTACACCTTAAAACCGCTAGTAATAAATAACGTTTTGTACATAGATGTTTTGTTTATTTTGCGAATTGATTCTGATTCAGAGAGGGAAGAAGTGTGAAGAAACTATTACATTTGAAGAAAAAAGAGCAAAAGTAACGAAAAGTGTAGGTGGAAGAGAGTTTTGAACAGAGGGCAGCTCTGAGAATAGCATCAACTGGTACCACAATTAATTAACGATGTGGAGAAGTTCTACAACTACAGTTAAACGGGGTGACTTTGAACGGCGAGGTGACTTTGAACACTAACTATACTTTTTTTTTTAATTTTTTGCCATTCATTTATTTTTCAAGATAAAGTGGTAAACTTTGCGCCGTTCTTTATGCAACCCAATATACTTTATTCTAGAGTAAAATACATTTGTGGGATACCAACCTAAACACAAAAAATCTGAAAAAATTTGAAATCAGAAGATTATTTTTTTTGAACCTCTAAAAATCTGTTAAAATAATAGGTAAAAGAAATTTGGCTGAATCGATGAATAATACAGTTGTGGGAGATAGTTAGCCAAAACGTTTATTGAAGTATAAAAATATGTTGTTGTTCCTTATGGTCCAAAAGTCACACATATATAAGTTGATAAATTATTTGACGTTTCGCCACTTTAGATGGCTTCATCAGAAATGATTAAGAGGCGTTATAACTAAAATACAAGGGTTAAAAATTAGATTAAGTGAATACACAAAAATTGTTCAAGGCTTACCAAAATGGCTTCCAGGAAAGTTTATAATAATTAGTAACAAAATTTGCAAGTGACTAAATAAGTCACATTGCAAGTATACGGTGTAAAAACCATTTTGGTAAGCCTTGAAAATTTTGTGTGTATTCACTTAATCTAATTTTTAACCCTTGTATTTTAGTTATAACGCCTCTTAATCATTTCTGATGAAGCCATCTAAAGTGGCGAAACGTCAAATAATTTATCAACTTATATATGTGTGACTTTTGGACATAAGGAACAACAACATATTTTTATACTTCAATAAACGTTTTGGCTAACTATCTCCCACAACTGTATTAAAATCTGTTAGTATTGGAAAATGTGTTGAAGGGATTTTCGCCAAACTTTATGTATGTACACACATATGATCTAGGTATAACATACTACAATATTAGTAAGATTGGGCCAAATGAGATTAAGAAAAAAAATAAATAGTGTAATGTTAGCACTACTGTGGTGACTTTGAACAGAACTGTCAAACTTCAGAGAATCGAAAAATCTCCAACGCCCAGCTCTTCAGTCGAAGAAGAAGTAGAAGAGATAGTACCATATGAAGAGTCTAGCGGGATAGCTTTAAAACATTTTCTAAAAAAACCATTGAAGAAGATGAGCAGAAGACCGAGGAAATAGAACAATTCGAAATAAACAGTGAAGACATGGTTGACAAATATATCCTAGTTAAGTTTAAAATTTTAAAAAACTGTAAAATATTATGTTGGCAGAGTTTTAGATAAAGAAATGAATGTAAAATTTTTGAGAAAATTTAAGTCAAAAGCTGATAATCACATATTTAAATTTATTTGGCCCGATGTCGATGACATTTAGGAGGTTGAAAAAACTGATATATTTAGAGTGATGCCATCTCCAAATTTGACAGAAGGGAAAGATTAGAGTTTGATGTTTTTTTCATGATATTAATGTTCAATAATAATATTTCTGTATTTTCTAAAGGTTAATAAAGGTCTTGTATCATTTAAGAAGTTTATATATTTTTTCCTTTACTTCAGGTCATCTTAAATGAATGTTTTGCAAGAGTGCTATAGGTAAAAAAGTCAGTTGTTTCGATTGGCGGGGTCAAATTGAACACATTGTTAAGCATAAGCTAGAAATTTCGTAATTTATCATAGTGTTCAAAGTCACCCCGACCCACGAGGTGACTTTGAACAGCAATAAAAAATTTTTTGTTGAAACCATTGTCAAAGCTTAAAAATTATGTCAAAAACTGATTACTTGCTTCAACACTCATACAACTGAAAGCTTAAATTATTTTTAAAGTGTTTTACTTCTCAGTTAAACATTAGAGAAAGAAAAAAATGTTCAGTAACCCCGGTTGACGGTACTACAAAATACCTAAACTAAGATTGGTACAATTTATTAGTATCAAAGGTCAAACCTTTATTTTATTCTTGACGTTTCAAAACCGAGAAATATCTAGCTGTTTGATAATAACTCGCAGTACAAAAAACCGTAACGGTTACCTAGAGCTTGTGCAGCGCTAACCAGTGGCGTCCACCGTCCAACAAAATTCAAACCGGCTGGAAATTTCAAACTGGGAGACCAGCCGAATATCGTTACACATGCTGGAATTTTTGTTGATGGTAGTTGGTGGCTAGTGGTGACTCAGTGGGACTGCGGCCTTAAGAACTTGAAATGCAAATTAGCTCATTGGCCTGTGGAATCATTTTCTGTGTTAAACAATAGCCCAATATCTACACTAAGATCATTCGATTTTTAGCTATTCAGGCAAAGTTGAAGTCGAGCTCAAAAGACAGCGCTGATTGTAATTCACCAACTGAATAGCATTTTAATGAAACACGTAGATTTTGTTTCCAACAACTTGTTTCAGCAAGGTCAACATCATACATCAACAGATCGGAAATCGTGGAAGTTATCATATTTGCTAACATCGCCAGTCTGAGACTAGCCGCGCTCGAAGATGGTGTCTTGGTGCAGCTTCAGAATTGTGGTTCTTTGCCTTTTGGTCACGTTGTGTGAATCCCAGAGCATATACACCGTTCCAGAGGTGCAGTTCGAAGCTCTAAAAACTGGTGGATTTCGAGTGTTTATTCCAGGTAATTCTCTCAAATATTGCAGGGTTGAGGTCGCGCACAATCTTGACTAGTCTTGTGACGCAAAGGAAAATCCATATTTACAGTTCCTCTAAATGTCGATTGTAATTAGTAACTTTTTGTTTTGTTAGTTGAAATTCGCCGGGTTTTCCAGTTCTATTTTAGGTAAATTGAATATCTTAGTTTTTTTACTGTGCCGCATGGCACGATTACGATAAAATAAAGAATTTAGATATTAATTAATTTTGTACAGTACTTTCGAACGTGCTAAATTAATTTCCTTACTTGCAATTACAACCTACAATTAAATATACGTTTGATTTTCTTTAAATACCAAGTTAAGTATTAGAAAAGTGTGAACATAGAATCTACTAATTGCTTGAATTCGTGATAGAAATACGAGCAAATAAAAGTAAGCAAAAACAACCGTTACATAGAAAAAAGTCAAATGCAAATGTTTAGCACAACCATTGTAGCTTTTTACTTTTAACAAACACTGCCATGGAAAAAACAAATTATTTAAAAAAAGTGTTTTTTATTCATAATAAAAAACCTTTGTTAAAAATAAAATTCGTCCAATTGGGAAATAAACATTAAAAAAATGTGAGAGATCGAAGTTGGCCGAGGATTTTGAAATTTGGTATAGGGGCCTAAATTCTAATTCTAAACAACTTTTTTTAATAACTTTTTGTCGTATTTGCCACATGAAAGGCACTTTACAGATATTTTTTTTAATTTCCAAGGCATACTTGATTTTCAAAACTGAAATTATGTTAAAAATTAGCCTGTAACCAAGCAGAGCTGAACCCAAAAAAAAAAATGAAAATTTAAATCGAACATTTTTTACTTTTTACAAGAGTCGTTTCACCTATCCGGGGTCACACTGTGTATAGCACTGGAGCAAATGTTAATTTCCTCTCGCGTGTGAATTTCATACGCGGGAGGAAATTAATACCTTTGCTCCCTAGATATATAAATAGCTATTTAATGTTCAGTTTGGAGAATAATCAGCTAAAGTAGTTTTTTAAGTTAGTTACTAAAATGCATTTTGAAAAGTAAATTTTCCAAAAAGAAACTAGTATTAGTCAATTTAACACATTAAAAAGTTTATTAAAAATTGTAACGTTTCGCTGGCATATCCAGCTTCTTCAGATATTTAAAAATTAATAATAAAACGCCTTTTACATGAAATTGTAGTTCTGAAGAGAGTACAAAAATAAAATTAGATATGTGAAAGAATAATAACATCACTAATAAACGTACCTGATTGAATTGCAATTAAAATATTAAATAGGATTCCTTTACTAACTTTTACTCTTTACATATTATTTTCCTTTCTAATTCCCCAAATTTTCATATCTTGGTAGAAAAAATTATGGTAGTTGTTAGAGTTGGAGTTATAATCCTGATGGAAATGAAAATTTATTAATATTTTTTAAAAATGTTTGCTAAATGACTTCTACTTACAGTTATACAGTATGTCCCCGGATTGAGTTTACAATAGGTATGATTGACCAACAATTTTCGAATTGGAATTTCATATTTTGGGATTCCGCCCTGCTTGGTGTGAAACGAATTTTAAGAATATTTTCAGTTTTTGAAAAACAAGTAGGCCTTGACAGGGAAGCGAAAACTATTTTATTTTCAGGTAAACTACCCTTTTTGTTCATGATACGGCAAAATTTAATTAAGAAAAGTTGTTGATAATGATAAATGATGGCCCTATACCAAATTTCAGAAAGATCTGTCGACTTATAAAAAACTGTAATTTTTTTAAAAATTGTATTTTATTGTCAGGTAAACTACCCTTTTTGTTCATGATACGGAAAAATTGTATTAAAAAAGTTGTTTATAATGATAAATTATGGCCCTATAACAAATTTCAGAAAGCTCTGTCGACTTAGATTAAACCGTCATTTTTAATAAATGCAATTTGTTTAATCTAAAAAATAACGGTTTAATCTAAGTCGCAATATATTTCTGAAATTTTGTATAGGATCATAATTTCTCATTGTAAACCACTTTTCTTAATACAATTTTGCCGTATCATGAACAAAAAGGGTAGTTTACCTGACAATAAAATACAATTTTTTAAAAAATATCAGTTTTTTATAAGTCGACAGATCTTTCTGAAATTTGGTATAGGACCATAATTTATCATTATCAACAACTTTTCTTAATTAAATGTTGCCGTATCATGAACAAAACGGGTAGTTTACCTGAAAATAAAATTGTTTTCGCTTCACTGTCTAGGCCTACTTGACTTTAAAAAATCGAAAGTAAACTAAAAATAAGTTTCACACCAAGCAGGTCGGAATCCCAAAATATGAAATTCCAATTCGAAAATTTTTGGTCAATCATACCTATTGTAAACTCAATCCGGGGACATTCTGTATACAATGCGTAAATTAAGTATGGAAACGGTGGTTTTATTTGAATACGGCCATAGATAGAACTCTGAAATTTGGAATAGAAGTAAAACATACGGTTTTCTACTAATATTTGTGGTTCCAATTTTTTTATCGATCGTTACGACTGCAGCACGGCCAACTTGATTATTTTTTTTTAATTGAAATGGGGATCGAAAGTACTATCATTAGAAAGCTGTTTTTGTGTAGAATCCAACGATGTAGCACTTGATATGGCAGTTTTGAAAAATAACTTCACTGTACCAAATTAAACTTTGAGAATATTACTTTCAACGGAAACATCATGAATGTACTGTTTAAAGTTGAAAAACAAAACAAAGCATTCACCGCCAACTAAATTTTTAGCATTAAGGTAAAATAACAACTACATTAGTCTTAATCCAGTATAGCTTAATAAATTACAACACAACTGATATCAATTCATTCTGCTTACAGAAAAAAATTAACCTAAAAATAAATTCAACACTATATGGGAATACAAAGTTCGACTAGTTACGTCACTCATACTAAATAATTAATAACTAAAGGTAACATTACAACTTTCATTAACTAAACAACATTATTAATGCTTGTTATAGCCAATCCTTTCGCCAGATAATCAAGACGGAAGGGAAAAAATGTACACAATAAATGTTTTACGTCAGACAAGAAGTCAAACCACATAAATAATAAAATATTTAAATTAATTCAAGAAATGAAACCCTTACAAGATGCATTATAAACTTGGCTAATAAATTAAACCGCTTACCAACTACTACAAGGAAATACTTTAATTAAAAATCAAGATTGACACACAAGCTCAGGTAAAATCTTACAATAAACACAAATACTATTTTCATCTAAAATTTTAAACTTTATTCCAGTATTATTACAAATTAGGATGATGTTAAACAACTTAACTTTTCGACCCCTCACACATTTATAGAAGAAAAAATATATATATTTTAAAAAATATATAAATAGATATAACTGTAAGTAGAACTCATTTAGCAAATATTTTTCAAAAATATTAATAAATTTTCATTTCCATCAGGATTGTAATTCCATGGGAAGGGCACTGTAACTGAACGTGTGAACCACGTCTCGACTCAGTCGAGTTTCGCCTCTGACGTGGTTCACACGTTGAGTTACCGTGCTCTTCTATCCCTTTCCTTGCAAAGAGTTTCGCCTCTGGCGTGGTTGACACGTTGGGTTACCGTGCTCTTTTGCTTTTCCTGCAGATGAAGCCCCTTACGAAAGTGGGTGAAACATTGAGTTCATCGATCGCAATCATGACACGGTCCAATCCCGGAAGTCGTTTGTTACTACTTAATATTTTAATTGCAATTCAATCAGGCACGTTTATTAGTAAGGCTATTATTCTTTCACATATCTAATTTTATTTTTGCACTCTTTTCAGAACTACCACTTCATGTAAAAGGCTCTTTATTATTAATTTTTAAATGTCCGAAGAAGCTGGGTTTGCCAGCGAAACGTTAAAATTTTTAATAAACTTTTTAATATGTTAAATTGACTAATACTTGTTTCTTTTTGGAAAATTTATTTTTTATAATGCATTTTAGTAGCTAACTTAAAAAACGACTTTAGCTGATTATTCTCCAAACTCAATATTAAATAGTGAAACAGCTGCAATTTAATTTATTTTTAATAAATAGCTATTATCTCGTCAGCGGAGATAGTTAATAGCATCATCTGCCGCTAACAATTTTGAAGTAGTTTTTTTATTTACTCCATCTCACGTCTGATATGTTAGTTATGGGCCCATCGGTATTTTGAGTTTCTAATAGCAATGACATTCGTATTTGTTAAAGTTTACGAATGCTTCCCGAAATCTATATTATGACATCTGCGCCTGAATATTTGGTTAAAAATTGATTAGCATGTTAATTTTTTATTGGTGGTTTTCATCGATCCAGATATTATAAAGGTTAACATCTTGTATTTACACTGAACGCGGATACGAAAAAGTCCAGAATTGTAGGTATTACTAGTTGTATTTTATATTTCCAGTGGCGTTTGATAATTACATATAATTTCTGGAATATTAAAAGAACAAATTAGTTATATAACTTTAATCGCAACTATGTACGATACAGACAGATATTTAATTATAGAATCACATAAATAATTTCTTCGAACATATTACGGTATAAAGTGGGTATTTGGTTTTTAGAAAACTGCGTCAAACATATATTTAATAGATTTGACGTTGTATTTTTAGGAATGAAATAGGTATTTCCCCAATAGGACATACGTAGATGTGCGTAAGTTGAATTTATTAAACATGTAAAACATACATATTTTAATTAGCAACAAAATAAGAAACGACAACAATACATGTAATCTACATGGTATAAAATACACTAGCTTTTTCATGTACAGTGACGCCGACCAACTAACTTACATTTTAAGATACTGTTTGGGCAGGTTTACTGAGTGCATATATTACATTCACATTTACTGATTTTGGCGCATCGCTATTACAGTGGTCCAACGCAACAATCAACAGAACACCACAGGTCGATTTCGACAGCTTATTTGTTGCACTACTATAACGTTGTCCGCTAACTCAGTTCTCCGCAACAATATGTTGGTTTTTGTCTACAAACTATTCAATTATTTGTAATTTAAGAATCGAAATCGACGATGAAAAATGTAAACATAGTTGCCGAAAGAAAAAGTTTACTTTTTAACTATACAGCTTGTCCGAAATCCGTTTTGAACATAGGAAATTAATGAGTGCAACAAGTAAGACATAAACAAAATGAGTAGCAGCACAAAGATGAGAATGTAATCATGGCTAGGTAAATTTTTAAACTAAAATTAAGTCAATGAAACCAACAAGCACTTGTGTCAAATATTTTATCTGTCATTAGGAGTATAAAGTGAGGTTTAAATATACTATTGTTTACTATTTACATAATTATTTTAATTATTTAAACCTCACTTTATACTCTTGATGACAGATAAAATATTTGACAGAAGCGTTTGTTTGTTTCATTGACTTAATTTTAGTTTAAAAATTTACCTAGCCATGATTACATTCTATCTTTGTCCTGCTACTGATTTTGTTTATGTCTTCCTTGTCGCCCTCATTAATTTCCTATATTCAAAACGGATTTCGGACAATCTGTATAGATGTTTGTCCACACGCAGACAATGGATGTTGTAGACTATGTTATATTTTCAATTTTCACATAGACAATATGTTAATATAGATCATGCAGAAAATGACATAAATAGGAATATTATAAACACATACAATAGAGCGGTAAAAGCAAAAAAACAGGAATTTCCAACGCAGTTTTGACTTTTATCACTCGCGATTCAAGATGTCATCGCAGACAGTAAATTATAATTATTGATCTCGCGTTAGCCATATCCAGACATATTAAGTCTATTCTTGAACTGATTTGTACTAGTTGCACTCACTGGTTTTTCTGATAAGAAGTTTCACATATGTACAACACAATTAACGATGAATTGTTTTCTTCCAAGATTGTTGTTTTTTCTTTCTGTATTTTCCTGGAAGATGGAAGATTTTGATTTCGAGTTTTTTTTTATATTTACTGATTACTTTGTAGGTTTCAATCAGATATCTTCTTATTCTTTGCGTTGAAGTCTTTCATCATATGGCTCTCCTTTTAGTTCTAGTATTCTAGAGACTTTCCCCTGGACTTACTCTACAACTTCGATGTCTTTGGCGTAGTATGGGTTCCTTCTGCAGTTTCCATATTCTAGTTAAGTCCGATGACTCTGTATGTTTTGTTGAGAATCATTTTACGGGAATGATTTTGAAATTCTCTTTGTACTAGATATGTTAAAGAATTTACACTCTTGCCTATCTTTGTAATTTGTTTTTCTCATTTGATCAATTTAGTGACTGTATGTCGTTTTGGTAAGAATCTATGTTGGATTGATAGGAGTGTGTTATTCTCCACTGCAAATGTTATTGTTTGTATTGTATTAACTTTTTCCATACATTTACAGCTGTTACAGGTCAAATTAATGATCTGTGGTTTTCCGGGAGCAATTTGTCACTTCTTTTATACATTGCTGTATATATTGCCATAGTTCACAAGGCTTTTCATTGCTTGAGTAAGAGACACTTGTATGTTTGCATTATAGTATTCTAGGAATACAGATGGTATCCCATCTGGTCCAAGACTTAGTCAGTTTTAAGAGAAGCGATTGCTTACTCCACTTTTTCTGACGTAAAGTGTATTATTGTAATAGAAGCTGTTTCTGAGCTTTCTTTTCTCGTCAATTTCCCTGACGTTTTGTTGGTCAACCAAGGTTTCTGGGATTTCTGGTATGAATTTATTTATTGCCTTGTGTTAGAACAATTCTCCAAACCTACTGCTTTCCGCAATACTTTTAGCCCAAAATAATGTTATCAAACCTTGATTCTGCATGAACCTTTCTTCCGCTCACTTTCCAAATATTAACGCATTGCAGTTTCTTTATGTTCTTCGAATTCATAGTAAGCTCGTTTGGCAAAGCCAGTTTTGTTCGGTCATCGCATACCGTCTGGATGATGTCATCTTGCCATTATCATAACGAGTGGGACAAGGAACGTAGATAAGTCGCGTCTGCGCTTGGTCATTTCGCCTTTCTTGTTAGCGCAAAAGGCGTCACTTAGCGTGCGGCCCTCAAGACGTTAGGGGGTGACGCTTTGTCCGCAGCCGGCTTAGATTAGCCGGACCCGCGTAATGTCGAAATTCTTGTAAGTTGAAACTACCTCATCGCCTTCAATTCGAGCTTAGTGCATAGTGGTTAGAGATGAACGTTTAGCCGAGTCTTATATATTTTGGTACTCAGCCAACAGCCGTTAGACCAATTATAGGCGTCGCTGTACATTTTATGGGGACTTCCAACCCCACTAACGACTGTCATGATGTTATTATGACATCCGGGATCAACTATTTCTGTGACAGCCGTATCACGAGGAGTCGAGAGAAGCAGCCATGGAACTCCCATCCAAGTTCTGACCAAAAAGAGCGTTGCTTAACTCTATTGTACCGATTGGAGCTAAGCAACTCACATAGCACTCATTGTAGATTATACTTTGGAATACTCAACCGTGTGCTAAACCTACCAATACAATGAAGACCCGATCCCGTACTGCTATCTGCTTCTTGCCCGGGATTCGTTCAAGTCAACCCTCGTCTTGGGGATGTTATACCGCTCGCATTCACTCGATTATGGCCCCGTCATGTGGTTTACAACAGTTTTCCTGTCGTTTCGTTCATTTATGGCACTGACCTGGAGGAGGCGATTTTCAGGTGATGAATACCATACAGTAACCAGTACATCTATCTGACTTCCTATTAAGGTAAATTATTAGCCTTAAAATTTTCAGTAATTTGTTGAAGTGAAGTTCCGGCAAGTTATGCTTTCGTTGATTAAAGTGCGACGTGTCATACAGACACGACCGTTTTAAAATAACTTATCGTCAAATTGTAATGCCTTTATGTCGCCTTGTGTTGGAAATGTAATTAAACGTTGTTGTTTTGCATTGACATTCAGATATACGTTGTTGTAATGTCACCGTTTGAGGAACTGTTGCCAATCTTGTTCATGTAAAGTAGTTTCTGCTGTAAAACTTAACGTTAGTACTGTATTAAATGTAACTATGTCATTTGTTGCCGTTTTGTCATTTGCGTTTAGAGTAAAAATTGCGTCGTTAACCTAACTAACCTTTTCGCACATTTTCGACCGTAATAAGTAATTATTGTAACGTTCATTGTCACCTTTTTCGTATTTTATTTCATTAATAGAGTTCATTTGTTACATTATTTTTAAACTCGTTAATTCGCTGGCTATAATTCTCAATTACATCAAGCAAAATCAGATACCTGGTGGGCACGACTAGCTCAAGTCGAAGAATGGCGTGCAGTAACTTAATTGAATGGAAACCGGAAGGGGCGCCAGCGAATCCAGAGAAAACTAACAGCCAGGTATCTCAAATGCTTAAACAGACGATTCGCAGACTGGGTTCTTATATTGGGTTAAGAACTATAGCTGCAAAGGAACGTTAAGCGGCAACATCAAATGAAACTACACACAATTCTCAAATATCACAATTTACTCATATTAATTAACTCAGTGCAGTTGACCACTGACCCAATAGGGCCTACAGCAAGCAAAGATAATGTTCATAGAAAGTGCTGAATACAATTTGAGGTACGCCCTCTCAATAAATCTTAGCCTACACGTTAAAATGCCTGAGCGTACACTAATTTACATATATTTAGCTCAGTGCAGTTGACAAGCGACCCATTGGGGCCTACAGATAAATCTTAGACTACACGCTAAAACACCTGGACGTACACACTTTGATTTGTGCCCTGCCTGCGGCTAGTGTACAGGTAACCTATCGGCCCAACATGGCCAACAAGGGACTTGATCGATGTGCCTAGCACTTGGTGTGCTTTCGTAAAGAGCCATGGAAGCTCGGCTGTCGGCACCAGCGGTTAGGAAACCCAAAATGATGAGGATGCCCAGATTAACAAAGGGGGCCTTCCACGAGGTCGTCGAAAGGGAATCTCCCAGTAGCCAAATTTCCAAACTGCCATTTCGTGGGCTCGGCACGTCACGCTAATAATAAGATCAGAACCTAAGCGAAAGTCCACAATTCCAAAAGAGACTTACCCCAAACGGGCGAGCACATGTTCACTACAATTTCAAAGATCCGCAACTGAGCGAGGCAAGAGATAAATGCCTAAAATTTGTCATTCCTAGGGGAACGAATCCGCAATCCAGCGTCCGGCATCCGGCATCAAAGTCCCTCAAAATTACCCACTAAGAAGACATTGGAAATTGTAGCGTTTTCTGCAGCGAAGCAGGACCAAAAAAGAGCTCCTGGAAAACGGAAACGCCAAAGCATACCAATCTTATCAACGGACGCCACGACAGTCCGCGCCACCATCTCAAGAGCGCGCGATATTTAAATACTCCCACAGAGCTACAATTCGGAGAGCGCTTCCCATGAAGTTACCAAAAAAATGTAGAATGATGCGACAAATCTACAGAAAGCGCAATTTTAACGTAACACATTGTTAATTGTTTATCGATTTTCATTGGTGTTTGCATGCTGTTTCTTTTGTGTTCTCTACAGGAAATTAGATGATGTAAGCAAGTGTAAGATGATGCCATTTAGGGTAGGTTCGAATCAGCTATCGTAGTCGCTACCTCAGGTTGCGCCAAGGCAGAAGTGGAAAGTTGGGTGTACTACTTCCACATTCAAAGTTGGCCTAACTGTGTTGATTTGTTGTTGATTTTTCCTCGATTTAGCCTGAATGTGGTGGCGCTTTCAATTATTTACCATATTTAACCTCTCGTACCGGAGTACAGCCCTAACTCAAAGGTCGTAAAGAACCCGCCCTCACGGCTGAGTTTTAGCTGGAGCAAACCTTTCCTGTTACCGTCATCGTAACAGAGCTAGGGCCTTCTAGGGTATTCTAAGTAAATTTCCCGATCATGTCGTTGTATCGTGTTTGTGCGGTAACACTTGTTTATAGCTGTCTCAAAGTGGTCACATTGTATATTAGATGTGGTTGTATATTTGCCAATGGATTGTTCTATTCGAAAATAAATGTATTTTTCTGTAATTTAGTGTCCAGATATTTCTCTTTAAAATTTTATAAATTGGTTTCGGAGTACTTACCCGAGATTTGAGATTTAGCTAGTGTAACGATATGGTCGCTTAGACCAAATGGGGGGGGGGGGCGCTTGGAAGTTCATAAATTAGTGTTTCATTATTTACTAGGAACAAGCACTCACTGAGAATGCGGAATGTAATGTTTACATTAGCACCCGATGGACTTGTTTAGAGATCTTGTAGTTTTGTATACCGGGTGACAATGAGACCAGGGCCATGCCTCTATCTCCGTTACTTATGAATGAATTTGGATGAAAATTGATATATGGATACTAGACATAATTTCGGATTGACTCGCAAGTATAATCAAAATGGCCGACTTCCGGTTTTACCGAAAATAACACTAACTTTGATTTTTTAAATGGATCATTCTATATATTTTATGTTTTTCGCAATCTACGACTCAAATTACATACAACAGTGCTGCCAAACTTGCTTAGGTATTACACAAAAATATTTAAAAAAATAATTAATTATTCTACAATTTTAGATAAAGATAAAGTAGTGCATGATGCATATCGTTAGATTGGTAATTAAATTTTCTGTTTAATGGCAAGATGGCCATTGGTAGGTGCCATTTAAAAAAAGTGACTTTTTCTTAAAAAATGTGTTTAGCAAACTTTGTTCTTTTATTAAGGGTTTGTTATTGACTTCATTGATAAAATAGCTATTATTATTAGTTGTTACAGTCAATTAGAACATATTTTATCAAGTCACAGCTTTGTATCGTATAAAATAAAAGTTGAAAATTTTTTTTTGTTTGGAAAAATGAAAATTTGGCCACACTAGTTTATGTAATTTGACTTGTAGATTCCGAAAAAACATCATATATATATAGGGCGATCCATTTAAAAAATTAAAGTTGGTATCATTTCCGGTAAAACCGGAAGTCGGCCATTTTGACTATATTTATAGGTCAATCAGAAATTATCTGTAGTATCGTCATATAAAATTGTATTTAAATCGATTCATAAATAAATAAGATATAAGCATGGCCCTGTCCGCTTTGTCACCAAGTATATGGTGAGTACTGTGTGGACGGAGGATTGCTCCTTAACTATTAGAGAAATCAAAACCAATTTTGGTATGGTAATACACGATCATTGAACCTACATTCTAAAAATATTCAGGTATATACAGGGTGGTTGACAAAAATATGCCTACCCAAAGTTTTTTTTTTAAATAGAATACCTTGTATATTTTTGCATTTTTGGATTCCCTGTCACAGTTATAATAAAAACTTATAAAGTTATATCTGTATCACTAACGGATCTGAAGATATTGTCACTTTAGTACCAAAATAGGGTAAACTTTGGAGGCACGATGTTAGCGCTGTCATCACGATTTTTTTAAATCTATTTGTACCACCGACTATTGATAATAGTCTACTTACAAAATATGTGGCAAATTTTTTCGAAAAAGTGTAAAACTATACAGAATGATTAATTTGCGCGAAACGTAGTTTTTCTCTTTTTTTTTCAAATACAACACCCTGGATATTTTTTTATATTTGGATTCCCCGTGAACAGTAAATACTAAATACACGATACCCGTGTTTTCCAAGAATACTTCGACACTCAGCATCACTCCGTTTCGTTAATACAATGAAATGTTATGAACCAGTTATTTATAAAAAAAAAACAAAAAAATTTTTTTGCCGACGACCATACCTCAAAAGTTGATGTTGCCTTTATTTTCGGAGGACCTATCGTATGAAAATGATCCAAGACTTCAGGACGGTTCCTGGCGACCGGAATCGTGTACACATACGAACATACGTACACCGCACAGCACGTTTAGGCACCCTCCCAACACGTGGGAGGGATCTAGTGGGCTAGGGTCTTCACCAAAAGATCCGCACAGCCGAGACGGAGATTTGGTATAGCGGGTTCATTAGTCGGTTGGCTCGAATTATAGAGATATTTGACACAGAGTGGTTTTCGATATGAGGGAATTTCAATACTTCGTACACTTCGTGTCGAAGTAATTGATAATAGGTGTCATAACCATAAGACGAACCCTTCTTGAGATATTGACGCTTTAATTCGAAAATATTGAAATAAAGAAGAACAAATAGAACAAAAAACCAGAGCAACAATGACAAAATACGAATAGCAAATAAATTTGTAAACTGATAAGGAATAATTAATTAAGCAATAAAACAATTCTCTACATCTAAAAAATAAGTTGAACAAGTAAACATAAAGGAAGAAAACCAGAAATTCAAATATTCAAAATGCTGTCCACGCCTAGTTAAACAATTTGCAATTCGCTCCGAAAACGAAAGTTTCACTCGAAACAACATTTGAGGTGAAATGGATTGAAACGCAGCTCTCATTCTATTTTTCATATCTTTGCTTGTAGTGGGAAGATGTTGGTAAACTTTTTCTTTCACGTAGCCCCAAAGGAAGAAATCAAGGGGTGTAAGATCCAATGATCTGGCTGGCCAGTTTTGTGCACTACCCCGTTCTATCCACCTCATCTGATCATTTCTATCGAAATATTGCCTAACGTTGATTGCATAGTGTGCAGGGGCGCCATCATGTTGAAACCACATCGTACGAATATTATCTACCTCGATAACTTCCAAAAGTTCAGGTAAATCATTTTCCAAAAACTGTAAATATCTTTCTCCAGTAAGACTCTCATCAAAGAAAAAAGGATCAATCACATTAGAATTGAATATACCACCCTACACATTAGCTGACCATCGATACTGGCGATCAACAACTCTTAAGATGTGTGAATTGCTATCTGAATAGTGATGATAGTTATGTTTATTAATATTGCCATTATTGTGAAAAGTTGCCTCATCCGTAAATAGAATGTTATTAACAAAATTGGGTTCTTCATTGTCTTTAGTAGTTAACCATTTGCAGAAAGATTCACCATTTTGAAAATCTATTTCACTTAAAGCTTGATGCTTGTAACGCCCCGTTTCAATTTCATTTCAATAGCGCGTTAATGCATTTTTCACCTTATTTCGGACCACCTTATATCTAATTATTGTGGCAAAAGAATTCAAGTTTCTCGCATTTTCGATTCGAGTAGGCCGCTCAGCAGAATAGCTGGAAGAGTATTGATTTTTCGAGAAGCACTTTCTCGCGGATATTAATTGTTGGGCTAAACTAAAGCCGTTTTTTTTGCTTAATAAGCTAAGCCGCTAAGCGTTGATTTTTGCAGGTGCGCATTCAGCGTAGCTGGATTCCCTTGCGCCCTTAATAATTGAAACCGCTGTGGTGCCGTTTTATACGCAATTAGGCCGATAACACCTTCGGCCTACTAGTATGGGCTAACATGGGCTATTATGGGCTCACACAAAGGCTAGAATTTAGCTAACTCAGTTCCCCGATTTCGCTCCAGGAATTCCCGATATGTGCAGCTTTGTTTTGTTGTTAGCTATCTTCTAACAGTTGTGACCTTGGGATTCTAAGAATTTAGCAGCCAAATCCGGCTTAGCGTCCTTATGGATAAATGCAACGCAAGGATTCCACTTGCCGATCGCTGGACTTCAACATCAAGTTAAATTGCAAGTACATGCCATTATCAGCTCTGTTTTTAATCGACCAAGGCATTCGTCGTAATTATGTCAGTTCCTACTAAGATAATAGCAAATCAAACTGAACGTGGTCAATCAACCTTTTGGCTCAATGTTTTATGACGCTAATGATGCAGAATCTAAATAGTTCAAAATTGCTGAAATAAGCATGTGCATTGTAACTTATGAGCCGCGCCTTAAGCGTTGTGCGTTTATGACAATTGAGATAGCACAGGTATTGTCCTGAAGTTGTAATTTAAGCTATAATTAGTATTTTGTGGATTGAATATTTGGAAGTTAATCCCTATTTGTGATTTATTAATTCATTTGATAGGCAATAGTCCTACAACTTTAATTATTGTCACATGACCTTAGGGCTAATGCAAATGATTCATGTGTTGATGCGATATTTGGGTTTAAGTAAATGCACGATTGCTATTATTTGTTTGTGTTTTCTTCTGCAACGCTGAACGAGTAATCTAGGTATGCAGTGGAACACCAAAGGTAAGTGGCGTACAATTAATTAGCTAGTTTTGTTTTGATATGTTGTGAGTAACGACAAGGCGCTCCATTTGTATTAATCCTTCTGTTCAATTTAAAAGCCCGAAGCATTTCTTAGCCTGATCCTTACACCACGCCATATTCTGCCAAGAGTTAAAGGAGCTAGCCGAGGTCTTGTCAACCCTTCGTTTAAGTGCGATACATGTTGCTCGATATGATACGGATGGAACTTGTATTTTTTAATAAAGCTGCGAACTGTGTTTCTATTTAGGTCAAGGTTTGTGCTTATCTCTCTGGTACTAATCTGCGGATTTTCTATAAGAGATGCCACAACTTGAAACTCAATTTCTTCATTTATCCTTGTTTTAGCGTGCTTGGGATAACACACACTTTCAGAAATTATAAATCTCTCAGCCACGCTCATAAATGATTCTTCTTTCCGCGGTTGTCTTCTTTCTGGATATTTTTCACGGTACAAACGGCTAGCGAGCAAAGCATGTCTTTGAGCTTCACCATAAATCTAGATCATATCAACCATTTCTTCTTTAGAAAAATTCATTTTATACAAAAATTGGCAAACCGATAATGCAAAAACACAAAAACTAATGGAACAATATTCTAATAAATAAACAAACGTCAAAACAATAGATGCAATAGTTTCTCTGTATTATGAGCGATTATTTGTTTTGTTAAGTCCTATTGTCAGGGGTAATATAATAAGTAGTACGATTATTATTGATGGTTTTTTGATTAATATTATGAGTTATAATCCCAAAGCTGAAAATACAACGAGCTCAAAGGACGAGTTGTATTTTCTTGCATTGGGATTGTAACGAAATCATATTCATCAAAAAACAATCGATAATAAACGTACTACGAATTATATTTAGGAAGAGAATATAATGATTTAAAATATATATCAAAGATTATTTTTTTCGTAGACATTTCAACCAATCAGACGGCTGGATTTAGTTAAGTTATCTTGTATAATTTCGATTATACAAAATCGATTATACTATAGTAACTTCACTAGGCAACGCAATACATAACTTTTGTCAACTTGATGTTGTTTTCATGGAGTGTTAGATCATCTTTAAGTTTTGTCGTCATTTTAAATTTTGGCCTCGATCCGGCCCTGCCTGTCCTCTGCTTTGTAGTGCATTTTAGGCATTTGTACCTCGCGGTCCGTGTTTCGGTTAAAATTAATTCAGATAGTAACGTTTCGTTAGCAGAATTCCATTTTTAAATTCAGCCTTTGTTCTTTGTTGCCTGCAAGGCGGTTGCAGATTATCGTTTCTTAGTATTTCCATTTAACCTTCGAGTTCCGTGTGGATCGCCTAGTCAGCTTTCCTGCGCTTCTGTTGAAATTTTCCGTTACCTTCCTTCGTCTTCGCATATGCAAGAGAAAGATGCAGATGGGACGCGTCTGCACTATGTGATTCTTCCCGCTTCCCGCTGAGGAGTAACTTCTCACTTCACTGCCGACTGTTGAATTAGAACAAACGTTTTTGGTTTCTTCAACCCCCGGCTCGCTTTTGCGGCCGGGGGGGACGTTTCTCGAACTTTCGTAATTTTCGTTGTGAATAATTGTGTGTTTTTGGTGAACTGTGTCGTACCGCTTTTAACGTTTTCGAACTGTTCCGTTTGGCAAGAAATCTCCGGCGTTGACATTGTTGGACTTTTCGTTGGAAGTGCATGTGAAGCATTAATTAGTGGGGGGTCAAGAGTTCTTATCGTTGAGGGTTGCGAGGCCCTTGAATTTATCGTTTATACGGATCCTAACAAACTCTTGCTATCGAACCCAATGCTAATTTGAATCTAACGTCGTATTTTCGAAACTCGCATGTCGAGGGGTTTACCCCGTGTTATCGCTACGTCGACTTCGCCCTTCGGGGGATTCTATTGCATCATGCCACCCTTAGTTGTTGCCAGCCTCACGTCTCCGTCCGTTGATTTCGCCGTCGTCCGTTCTTTGCTGCAGTTTGTTTGGGAAGCGACGCTACATACAGTATCGCCCGTAATTGTGCAGCCAGCCAATTTCCTCAAGGTAAAAATTATTGTAAATGAGTTTTATTGTGTATAATCAAAAAGTGAACGCCCGTCGAGTGCTAAATGATTAGTATATTTGTTGTCAATGATGTGCTTTGCCGTTTGCTAAATTTAACGATTTACCTATGTATTCCTAATGTGTTTACCGTCAAGTGTACCCTTTGTAATTGAGTTAACGTATGGCATAATCTAACCTAACTAACCTTTTGAGTATTTTTAAATCTAACTAGTCAATGTAGTGATCATTGTCACCTTTATATATTTTTATTTCATCCTAATAGAGTTCTTGGTCAAGTATCGATGTTTTTCATTTGTATTTGGTATTTGCATGCTGTTTTATGTACTGTTACAGATGTAAGAGGAGGTTAGCAGCTGTTTTGTGAGTTATTGTGTAAGGTAAGTCGAAACTGTATTTAGCTCGCCGAACAAACTCTGCCAAGTATAAACGTAGCCAAGTGGATTGTCTAATTCCATTTTCAAGTCATTCCATTTTTGCTGCGTTGATTGTTTTCCCGATCTGTCAAGAAAATGGTGGCGCTTTAATTATTTAACATCTTTAACCTCTTATGTATCGATGTACAGCCCTAACTCGAAGGTAGAAAAGAACCCGCCCTCCCGGTTGAGTGTAGTCGAGCAACCCTTCGTGTTACCGTCATCTAACGGGGTTAGGGCCTTGTATTTTCGATCGACCTCCCGATTTTGTCGTTTTTATCGTGTCGCGACTGACAAGTCCGGCTCTCGAGCGTATGATTGTGTTGTGCACGCTTGGGGGGTGGTTTGTTATGTCGTCGTGTCGTTTTTGTACGGTAACAGGAGATGACTTTCAGCTAGGTTAATACAAACAAATCGCGCTGCCAATAAAATATTTATTTGTTCCTAATATTAAGATTTACTCAAAAAATAATCAAATCGAATACAATGCGTACTTCGAACAGGTTCTACGTCTCAAACTTCCTGCACAATAACAAATCGTGTCAGTTTGACAGAATAATCCTCCAGCTGACGCGGTCGGACTATTTAACCTGTCAAACTGACATTCTTTTATTATTGTGCAACAAGTTATCGACATATAACCCGATAATATCGAAGTACTTATAGTATTACTTCTGAGAACACAATGCCATTATATTACGTGAGTATCAATGCTAATGATCA
The DNA here is from genome assembly GCA_940337035.1 of Agriotes lineatus. NCBI lineage: Eukaryota > Metazoa > Arthropoda > Insecta > Coleoptera > Elateridae > Agriotes > Agriotes lineatus. Next base: position 158,125 of record CALNHX010002878.1, read on the forward strand.
ATGTTTGCCCCAAACACAATTTTTGCTGCTTTTTATGCTTAAAACGCACGACCTAACCTAAAAAAATCAAATGGCAATTCTAAATTAGTTGGTTTGGCGCGTTAAACATGTTACGGTATAAAACTGTTTTAGTGACATTTCGGGGTACGAGAGTGCCACTTAACTGATCAAGTCCGGGAAACGTCACCCTGGAATCCGCGGAAACAGACTAATAGCCACGGCTTAATACGCTCAGGGAGATGGGCGTGGTCCTATAAACGGGATACCATAGAGACAACTGTGACGACGTATGCAGGATAGTACGAAATAATAGGGCGCCACGGGATTCGGAATTTGAGACCCACGTTTGACAGAACCCCGATTGCCAAACGGGGTAGGGTATGCGTGCAGCTTTGTGACTCCCCAGAACCGGCAACTGGAGCACCCGGGCCCACCTTTGACGCTCACAGCTTCGTCCAGGCTCCGCTTTTCATCAATATTACACTGCAGACTGCTTAACCTGAAACTCGGCATGCAACACACAAAGAAAATACAACGCTAGCATTTCACAAATAGGTATATTGTTCTGATACACAAATATAGTTCTGTACAGTCGTTAATACACAAATAGAGTTGCTAGCTTTAATTAGTGCGCATAATGAGGTAGCTGCCATTAAATAGTTCACAAAATACGATTGCTGACGTTAGTTAGCGTACAAAATATTATTATTGGCATTAATGAGTGCGTGAGAATCGCTGCCATCAAATAGTACACAAATAGGGTCGCTAGCGTTAATTAATGCGCAAAATGAGATAGCTGCCATTACATAGTACACAAAATACCTTGTTAGCTTCACCGGGTCAAGTCCGCGGCACGGCGATGTCACAAGGCGTGCGGGACAGGGCAAGATGCTCCAACGAGCGTAGGCGTCGATGAAGAATACCCAATGATTCCTTCACAGAACTCACATGCGGCAACAAAGGGGCGACAGGGCCCGCATGAGAAAGGTGACCAGGGGCACGCTCTCGCTTGGTTTGGATCCCACCCACACACAGTAGTGGTACTTTGCCTACACGGCGACGATAAACCGAGAGCGTTTGGCAAAAAAACGGGGCATCACCAACACACACCTTGCACGCTTCGCGACTTGGAACACTCTCCTCGAAACACGCCACGCTAAACCCCAGCCACGCCACAAAAAGCTCACCTGACGAACCGCCGTCCAATGTATGAAAACGTCTTCCTGAAGCTCGCAGCGGACGACCTAGGATATCAAATTGACGGCCCCGCCAATGCAGGAACTTCGCTTATCAGCAGAACACTGAAGGCTGGCGATCCGTTGGGATTAAAGCTGCAGCAGCTTCCTGAGTTACGTGTCGAACGCTGAGGAAAACTACGAATCTCCCTGCAGGCTTTAACAATCTAAAGCGATCTCCAGGTAACTTAAAACTCGCTAAATAATTCGGCCACTTTAGAACGGCCGTGATTTATCAACAAAATACAACTGCGAAATCAGCCGGTACTCGAAAGCTACAAGGAACATTTTCCCGAGAAGCGGCTGGGGTGCTTCGACGGAACAAGCGATCTGCCTGGTTCCTTGGCAGAAATATACGGCGTACGTTGTAGCAGATATTCCTCACCGGACCTGCATTACGTTCTCGCAACTTGGGTTGCGGCCTGAGCCAGGAAAAGCAACACCGTTTTAAGAAATATAATAATATTATTCTGTATTATACAATTCATTTTGGGGTTATTAATGCACATATTTAAAAACATTATATTTATCTCTAACATTATCTTGTGTTATTACTGATCTATCATATATTTTAGCCAAAATAATTCTCCGATTTGAGCTAAGAGGTCGTAATTTTGGCGCCCTTAGCAAAAAGGGTTAAAACGTCACAGAGCTAAAAAATAGGTTAAAGTTATTTATTTTTTTGCCTTGAGTCCAGTTAGGAATAAAATAGGATTTTCGAAATTCCACCCCCCAAGTGGTGGAAATGGGTATCTTGCTATCATTTTTGAATACAACACTTAATAAGTACATTTTTACTTCCTTTTACAATAGAGGAAGTATTGGATTCACCCCAAAAATTCGAAATTGAGTTTTCAACAGATCTTCACGTTTCAGTCTCCTGAACCCAAAAAAACATGTTTTTGTTCATCCGTCTCTCCGTGTGTCTGTGAACAGCATATCTCAAAAACGAATAGAGGTATGGCGTTGAAACTTCATATATAAGTAAGTTTTGTGTACTATGTAGATGCGACAGCAAGCTTTTGAAGACAATCGCATGACTGGAAGTAGGTATTTACTCTTGTTATTTTTCAGTTTTTTCGATTTTCAAAAACGGCTATAACGATTTTTTTCAAACTTTACATTCTGATTACATTTTTAATGTGTATTGATGTGAGGTAGGTGATTTTCCAGTTGAATACTTTTAAAATAGGTTTCTTTTGTTTTTTTATTAGCTCCTATTTTATATTTTATATTTAAATAGAACACCCGGTATATTATTACAGTTTTGAATTCAGCTTAAAATTTTAGAGACAATTTGTCTCTTCAACTAACGCTCTATTTTGTACCGTTTTTGTAGAATTTGTAATTTTTGAAATTTTTTTCAAATGCTGAAAAATTAAAAATCAGATTTTTGTCTAATTATAAGATCACTATAAAAGAAAGTTGTGTGGGTGTTTCACACCAGATTTTTTGTGTTTCGTTTTAATATACAAGAATCCAGATGTAAGCAAGTGCAGCTAAAGGTAGATAAGATTCGATGCAGCTGTTGTAGCCGCCACCACAAATTGTGCCAGGATAGAAATAAAAAGGTGAATCACTCTCTTACACGTTCAGAGTGCGTTCACCCGTTTTGTTTTCTCGATTTAGTTCGAATTTGGTGGCGCATCAATATTTAACATTTTTTATCTCGTTTAATGGAATTGTAGCCCTAATTCAAGGTCGTAAAAAACATGCCCTCTCACTGAGCGTTCGCAAGCCGAAGCAACCTTTTGTTACCGTCCATCGTAACAGGGTTGGGGCTACGTACCCGATTAAAGTTCCCGATTGTGTCGTTTTTATGTCGTTAAAGTCGTTTTTGACGGTAACAACTTACTTCGTGTATATTTAATTTCCATCTAGTTTTAAATCCTGAGCTATGGTCATTGATTGGGAGTTGGGGTAGGTGACAAATGTCTTAAAAGAAAAATTTGGCCATACGCCCTTCATCTTTTCATCTCTCCAACAAGTTCTAACTCTTCAGTAAAATTACCAAATTTAAGAACCTAATCCTATCAATAGTCTACATTCTCTGAAGTGCAATAATTGAGAAGATTTCAGACAGTAAAACACCATAATTATTTTGATTTAGAAAATAGGTGTACCGCATTCTGTCATACAATAAATTTGGAAGTATAATAATTGCTCATGAAAAGCACATACTTAACTTATATGCCTTCTTTTCTACTTATTCCATATTCTATTGTCGCAATGTCGGTTTTTGTGTAACTTGCTATAGAACCGTTTTTTTACATATTTTTGAGTTCCTGAAAATTATTATACTTTGATTGACATATATATGTTTTTTACACATTTTCGGTTCCTGGTTAAAGAACGGTACTATAAAGAAAACAAAAGTGAAAGTAATAGGCTTGTTATTAATTTACTATTATTATTACCTTGGCTATGGTGTGCTTTTGTTTAAAGCTATGGTCGATCGTTTTTAATTAACTAATAAGTCTTACTACGAGTATAAAAACTTAGCAAAAAGCTACTCCTCGATAACAAACTGTGTTATATTTATCTATATATATAAAAATGAATCCCTATTTCCCTTGGTCACGCCATATCTTGAGAACGACTTTACCGATTTCATTCATATTTTTTTTAAGTTTTCTAATACTCTGTAGAAGGTTCTTTCGGAAAGAAAAATTAAGAAAATTGCGCAGAAAATTGGAAAATTTCAGAAAACTTAACGACTATTTAACCTTCGCGCGTTTGACAGTTCGGGGAGGGAACGGGGCGGGACGGGACGGGGCGGGAAAAGGGACGGGGAAAGGGGCGGGGACGGGGATGGGATGGGATGGGATGACAGGAAATAATTAGTCATTATTTAATTCCCAAATAACGAACCTCGCGCGTACGAAGTCGCAGGTAACACCTAGTTTCTAATAAAGATTCTCTTTGGAGAGTGAATAAAAAAGGTGTTCAGTATTCAGTATGTAGGAAACGGTCAGTGAGTTACCTAACGAATTATAATTACTCCAAAACTAACAAAACGTAAAAGCAATATTTGCTTATACTACTTTGCAGTATTTTATAAAGAATTGTCTCAGAATTTACATGAAAACAGATTACATGCAAACCGCGTTCCTCTTTGTTTACTATTTGTTTTTGCATTGTGTCAACAGAAACCGGCTTTAAAATGTTATGTTAATGTCATAAAAGCTGCTAATATTTGGTCATTAACAATAATGCAACCTGTATACGTGTTTCTTTATTTGTGGTAGGTACATAAAAACTTATATAATTTGCGTAAAATAATTGAAAACATAATATCTACCACAAGCGAAAATAAATTAATAATTAATAATTTTAAAATAATTTGGTTTCGAGGCGTATTGTGCATTTTTGAGACTTGCAATGTACACAAATAATCAGTTTATAAAGGTCTGATTTGTTGTCTTAAGGCAGAAGAGGGCTATAGTTGTCTCAAATGAAAAGAAACCTATTGGAAACCACCAATCGTAAACAAAAATGCAACAACAAAATTATTAGGTAGATTGGCCCAGAGAAATATCATTGTGTTCAGATAGAAGGTATAAACCACGGATTCCCAAACTTTGTTCTTTCATTGAATTTCTATAAACGATATTTTTTTCAATTGACTCTCCCCACCCCCATTAGAATTGTTATTTTCCCAGATTTTGCATGTCGAAGTAGATGTTGGACATATTCAACGCGCTAATGATTTTTTTCTTTAGCGATATGGTTAAAATAATTATTTGAAAATTTAGGTTAATGTATAATACCTATAAGGTACGCTCAAATATGATAGGTAAACATTGTTACAGTATCAAAATGACTTAACGACACCCACACGGTGTGAGTATCAAAAGACTAGTCAAGTCCGGGAAAAGGTAGCATGCTCGCCCTGAGAATCGTCAAGAACAGGCTAAAGGCCTCGGCTAATACGCTCAGGGAGATGGGCGCGGTTCAAGCGATACGTCACCGGGCAAGCGTGTCGAGACATATATAGGGTGTGTCGAAATAAATGGGCGCCACAAGGTCCAAGAAAACTCTCTTTTAACCGAACCTTGAGGGTCAAACGGGGTATGATACGGGATCTCGGCCTCACTAATCTCGTCGTCACTGCGGCAAGCGTCGTCAAACTTACCTGTGTCGCTCCAACGCTTAGGCTTCGCCGTTCATAACTCGTTACACAATAAAGCTTAACCTGAAAAGAGCATGCACAGATTCGCCGCAATAATAAGACATTTGTTCAAATACTCGTCTATTGGTCTGACGTAAGCAACTTAGGTGATTTACAGGACTTCAAAACTAACCTACATCTAAATCCAGGGCCCCAGCTGGAGAGGGCCTCTATTTCTAGTACATCAATGGTCATAAACATACAACCGGCCGTGGGCGGCCGACATAAACTCAAATAATCCGACAGGCCTTGGTCGGCCAGTTACGTGAACCTTAAATTGACAGCGGCGGCGGCCACAGCGTTCGTTACCCAAGAACAATATTCCAAATTAGGTCAGCGCGAACTACAGAAGATTAATTAAAAATGATAGCACCCAAAGCACCTTAAATTAGCAGCAGCAGTAAGCAAATTTAGGCCTTACAAGTAGTGGATGATTAATTATCAGTGATTGAGGCCAGAGTACATTAAGTTGGCGATCATAGAATGCAAAATTTAGGCCATACAAATAACAGGTGATTCATTACGAATGATTGTGGCCAAAATACATTAGGTTAGCGACCACAGTACGCAAATTTAGGCCATATAAATAACAGATGATTAATTACCAATGATTGCAGTCAAAATACATTAGGTTAGCGACCACAGTGCAAATTTAGGCCATATGAATAACAGGTGATTAATTAAAGTTACATGCACACATGCTACCTTGTTATGGACGCCCGCCGAGCGTGGGCGAAACGGCTCCAAACGGCGTGCCTACAGTACTCGACGCAGGAACGGAAGCGTGGGAGTCAGTGCGGTACTTGCGGAAAATCCACCCAAGGGGCGACGACTGGACTACGTCCCCTTGCGGAACAGGAAGACGGCGAGACCAACAATTTCAGAAACTGCGAGTTTGATCCCCTTCTAGGGAAGAATGGGCCTAACCTCGGCCCTACGTTACTGAAGCAAAGCTAACGGCCATCAAGGTACGCGAGCACCCACACACCAACAGCGAAAAAGCAGAACACCACTTAACGCTCCTTGTGCCACAACGTCTCTCTCGTGACTGGCTGACTGCAGGAAACCGCGCGCCAAAAAGAAGCGTCATCAGGCCACAACAAGTAGCCAATCGCAAGGCAAGGGGCCCGCCGGATAAAACAAAAGCGTGTCGGAGCGACAGGGACAAATAGAGGCCCTCTCATTTGCTCTAACAGGCTGAATTTTTAATTAGCCTGAAAACTAACGCTGCGGAACGAAACCCAGACAGACACCTGCAGGAAACAGCATTCAAAGAGTGGCCCAAAATGTTGCCAAATCGGAATAACTACGCTAAAGGGTGTTCGAACTCATTATTGCTATAATATGCGATGAAAAATTAAATACGTAACTAAAAAGGGTTTAAAGTACAGACAGGCTGCTCTGAAGGCTTAAATGGTTAATTATATTGATGTAGGCTGCCAAAATGGCCTAACAACATGTT